>JARQOC010000003.1:621027104-621047827 GCA_033576535.1 Allobates femoralis
CGGTCTTGACGTTTTATTTATGTTTCTTGTTCAAAGGTGGTCGTTTTTCAGCCTTTCTTACCTTGGCCATGTCCCCGAGTATAGCACACCTTGTGCTTTTTGATACTCCAGTAACGTTGCAGCTCTGAAATATTGCAAAACTGGTGACAAATGGCATCATGGCAGCTTCACGCTTGGTTTTCCTCATTTCACGGGCAGTTATTTTGTGACTTTTTTGCCCAACACGCTTCTTGCAACCCTGTTGGCTATTTGCCATGAAACACTTGATTGTTCAGTGATCACGCTTCAAACGTTTGGCAATTTCAAGACTGCTGCATCCCTCTGCAAGACATTTCACAATATTGGACTTTTCAGAGCCCGTCAAATCTCGCTTCTGACCCATATTGCAAAAGGAAAGGCATTTGCCTAATAATTAAGCACAACGTATATAGGTGTTGATGTCATTACACACACACCTCCTCATTACAGAGATGCACATCACCTGATTTACTCAATTGGTAGTTGGCTCTCAAGTCTATACAGTTTGGAGTAGGACAATATGTATAAAAAGTTCATGTGATCAAAATACTAATTTGCCTAATAATTCTGCACACAGTGTATATGGAATACTATGGATGATACATTATAATACGTGGAAGATTATATGGAGCCAATTATACTATATGGAAGCCATTATAATATTTGAAATGCTCTGTGGTGGGCATGATAATACTTGGAGGGCTATGAGGGAGCCTTTATATTTTATGGAGGGCTATTTGAGGGCCATTATACTGTGTGAAGAGGTGTAGGGGTCATTATACTATATGTAGGTCCCTTATACTACATGGAGAGCTGTGTGGGGGTCACAGTTGGGGATCATACTGTGCATTTTTAAGGGTGGTACAGTAGGGTCATCATACTGTGTGTGTGGGGGAATTGACTGTGGGGGGATCATACAGTATTTGGGAGACACTTTTGTTGGTATCATACTGTATTAGGGCAATGAATTCAGATTCTAGTGGCGTCGATAGGAGGAAAATTACTTTGCAATGGCTGCAAAGTTGTGAGATATGCACCTGTGTGATCAAGTCAAGCTCTGCCAGCCATGTGTTTGTATGCTTGTGCCAAGCCGACCATTACCATTAAGGGATCCTGTCACCTCCAAAAAGCCACCTAAGCTACAAAAACATATCCCTGCAGCATCCTATCACTAACCTCACACTCCTTTTGTCTCCTAAAAGCATCCTGTGAAAGTAGATAAAAGCAATTTTATACTCACTCATTAGGCATTATAATTAGCAGGGGCTATATTCTTTAGCCCTTAGGGTGTGTTGTTTTGCAGGCTCCAGGATCCACCCTCTCTCTCTCTGTGCTGCTTTGCTTATGCAGGCTTTGCCCTCCCCCTCTCTGTCACTCACAGAATGCAAATCATTAGTCCTGCCTTCAGCTCCACATCACAGCAGCACAGAGAGAGAGGGTGGATCCTGGAGCCTGCAAAGCAACACGCCCCAAGGACTAAAGAATATAGCCCATACTAATTATAATGCCTAATGAGTGAGTATAAAATCGTTTTTATCTACTTTCACAAGATGCATTTAGCAGGGGCTGGCTGGCTGGCTGCTCTTGCCCTGGGTGGCAGTACTATTTCTACAGCCAGGGGCCAAGTGAGGACCGGGGGTTGGGGGGTGCTGCTGAAGCCAAGTGAGGAAGGGGGGGTTTGCTGCTGGAGCCAAGTGAGGAGCAGGGGGGGCACCTCCTTGGCTCACCTGCTGCCTCAGCTCCAGTCCCGCAGACACTCATGTGAGTGCGGTGGGTGGGGCCGCAATGCACCACCGCGCGCCCGCTCTCACTGTCTGGGCAGCCCTAAACAAGGACTGAATCACTGGCCTGGGGGGCAAATGCCACCCTGTCACCTGGGCCAGTCCGCCCTGGCTTTAAGAAGACAAAAAGATTGTGAGATTAGTGATAGGATGCTGCAGGGACATGATTTTGTAGCTTAGGTGGCTTTTTGGAGGTGACAGGATCTCTTTAATGATCCTTATTCTGTATTCTTCTGTTTGGTTCTTCTATGTGCGGTGACATCCTTGTGTTTGGACATCTTTTTTTTTATTTCTCTAAATTAAAATGTCCACTATAGTTCTCATTTTTACATGATAGATATAAATCTGTATGAACCAGATTTATGTCTGCCAATATAAAAAAAATTACTAGTGGGGAGGGAAAGGGGGGCACTGTTTTGCAGTTCACCTAAGGCAGCACAGAGGCTTGGTTTACCCCTGCCACTAGGACATGCAACATTGAACAGTGTACTGCTAAAATCTCGACCTACATGTGTATCAATCTGCCAGAGTGATAAAACAAAGTCTCTCGGGTTAAGAATTGTGTTCTTCTCGCTTTGTGACATGTGGCGATAACTGGCAGATCGATAAGCAAAAATCATGGCACAATCATGGCACAAAACTTGATAATGAAAATGTTGCTTTCAATTTGGCTTTTATGAATCTCCTACAGATTGGAGCTGGGTGCTTGAAAATACATATAATTATTTGTAGATCTTAGGAACACCTGCCACTTCCTCGATTTGTGTAATCTTACGGCTCATCCTTCATGTTGTTGCAATTTCAATATTGAGTAGTGTAATCGCATTGAAACAAATGTGTAGAAATGTATAGCGAATTATACATACTGTAGTGTATTTAATCTATTATGTATAAGATTTGGGACTTATGGGATTTGTGTTCAGACGCACAGTTTAATAGTATATTCTGCAGTTTGATGTCAGTAAAGCAATGTATTTAATAAAGCATACTCAATTTTGTATGTACATGTATACTGTAATATTGTTTTTAAAGGCAGCCATTTACTTTAGGGAAGGTGACAATTTAATGAATTGGCAGAAACGTTTTTCACAATCTCACCTCCAACTGTTGGCGAAACTTGCCAAGTTCCCATCGACAGGATGTATTCTCCTGAGTCACCTTCTCTCGTAAACTCTTCTCGAATGCTGCCTCTCCAATAGATTGAGCTAACTGCATATCAAACCTGCATAGAAAAAAACATCCAATTACACTGTTTTCTTACAGAGCTCTGAAATGGGAAGAACGCTTTAGAAAAGGTAGGATTAGATGTGTTGCAAGTAAAATAGCAGGCTAAAGCAATATCATTAACTCGGCAAGTTACTTTCCAATACGTTTTTGAGGAGACTTTTCACTTCTGTCACTATAAAGCATGATAAAACATCCCTGGATGGCAAAATGCTAGAATCATGAATCATACGTTGCTGAAGAAAGTGACAAAATCATGGAAATTAGTCATTTCTATTCAAAAGAACAGTGCTTACATTTAATCCTACAGAGTCCTCCCTAAAGCTCTGTTAACAGTATCCAGCAGCTCTGCATTTATCTGTAACAACTTGTTATTTGGAAGAACAACTTTCATACAGCTTACACAATTTAAAAATGCCCAAACTCTTATATTCCTGACTATGTTACCCTTATCAGCAGTTAAAATACCTGGAGTAATATGAATATCATTTAGAAGAATTCTAACAATTGCCTCTGTATGGAATATAGAGTCTTCTGCGCTGTTTCATAAAGCTAGAAAAAAGTAACCTTCATGCATATTTACCCAATGTAGTCCAAAAGGAAATTATTTTGGCCCTTCTCTGGTTAGCTATGGGCCTACAAGTGACTAGCCCAGGGTATGGGGACTCGGGTATCTGGGCCCTCTGCTGCAGTAGGGATGTCACTGGTGGCCGGCCCAGACCCGTGGCCCTGGTGGGCAACTGAAAAGGGATAGTTGAAATGGGAAGAAAAGTTTTTAAGTTTATCGTGATGCCACCCGCAGATTCTAGTTATGATCACCAGCGCAGCTTCAGACCTCCGGAAGGCGATGGTATAGCAGCCGAGATGCAGGTAGAGCTGGGCCTCCGGGGCAGGGATGCACCTGTAGTGATGGAGGTGCTGATGAGGGAGAAATAGTTTGCAGTGCAGCAGTGAATAAGCACACAGAGACTCTGTCACTCTACCCGGGTACTTTACTGTAACGATGCAGATGGCGATACAGTTCACAGTGGCAAAACAGTCTTTATCCAGCCAGGAAGTCAAAGTGGGCTGTAGAGTCTCTGGAAGTCTCTCGTGGTATGCCTTCTTGGATCTAACCTGTGTTCTGATGCTAGTGCCTGTCCTGGGGTAGCCCGCTTAATACCAAGCCCGTTGAGGTGCTCTGACGATCTCGGCTTCCACACTCTCTCTCCTGTTCTGGGACCCGACCCTGGTGAGTTTTCCTGGTGTGACTAATCCCACCAGACAGGGTGTTGGGGCCAGTAAACAGACCCATGTCCTCCGGAGTTCTCGGCGCAGGGGCTGGACTCCATGACCGTCTTCGGAACTGGTGCTCTCGTGAAGTGGACCAGGGTTCCCTCCCTGAGTATGGGCGCTCGGGGAGTCCCTTCTCCTTCCGTCTGGGCTGCCTGTTCACTTTCTCCAGGCCCCCTCCCTTCAAGTATCCTTTTATCACTCGGAGGCTCCCGTTCTCCGTCTTTCCTCAGTGCCGACTAGAACTCACTGTGTGTCCTCCCTTCTCCCCTAAGTGTGCCCCTACCATTCGCCTAGGTGGGTGTGTGGGAGTGTGCTGGGATGGGAGTCTCCCACAGACTTCTGCCTTCCCACTGTGACAGGGGTTACCGCACACTCATTTATGGGTGCAGTACCACAATTGTGATGCCTGAGGCGTGGCACCACACAAGCCCATTTGATTTGTTCCAGTAGACTTCCCCAATGCACATGGGTCAATGAGATACTGTGTAAGAATTTATATTTGGTTTCTGTGCCTTTTTGAAAATAGCTACAGTACTTGCACAACAGCTCTTGAAGGTGGAAAGGTTTATTGAACTTTTATGGCAATTTTATACACTGAGCTTATAACCTACTGGGTTGTAGATGAGATGTGCTATTTGCCATGTGGCCAATACCATGGGGCAAAAGTCTGTGGTTTACAGGTGAAATGTCATAGTTTTGTGTCAAGTACAATCTACTATATAAAAGCCTTATCCAGTCTGTCTGTCTGTCTGTGTGTCTGTAAGTTTGTCCTGAAAAAAGCGCCACCTATAGGACATTGTGTACATTACAAAAGGCAGTTAAACTGGAATGTGAGAATTTAAACTAAGTTTGGTTGATCACTCAAAATCTTCACCAAGATGGGCTGCCCCCAAAGGTATGCAGATGATATGGAAAGGAAAGAAGCAGCAACACAATGGAAAAGACAATGACGCACAAATGACACTACTGAACAAAGAGCATTGCCTTGATTAAGTCACTACATAGAAGCGCATGCGTACCGCACACGACTCCCCCTAGTCCAAACCCATTAGATTGTCATAGGATGCCATTTTGCAGTGACAGAACCAACAACACAAATCTCCGTTGTAAAGATCAATGAGACACTCACAAGATGCTGCATCGCAGTGAGCACACCTGGATTTCAATGTCAAGCTCTAGGAGATGGACAAATAATGCAGTTTCACAACACAAGTGATTTGAAGAAGATTCTCCATTGTCCAGATCTCCAACACTGTTATAGGATGCATCATTACATCACCCACACCGTGACAACAAATTTTCGCAATCTAGATCAATGAGACTGTCACTGGATGCAGCATCACACTGGCATCGCTGTAATGACAAATCTACGGAGTTTAGATCTATGAGACTGTCACAGGATACAGCATCACACAGGCGCCAATGTAATGACGAATCTACAGAGTACCGATCTATCAGACAGTCACAAGCAGCATCCCACAGCCAGAATCTCTGAAGTCCAGGCATTATCATCGTATCATGGGTATATTTTTGTTACTCCAGTATGAATAGCAGCATTTTTATCAATAACAGCATTCATGATATTTAACATATACATGACTACTTTGTTGTTTGCATGTTATACAATTCTACTGGTATTGCTGAGTCTTAAACGCACCAATTTTTTATTTAATTTGATAACCTAAAACATTAAATAAATAGATCAACTAATATATAATCACAAACATTCAAGAATCCCAGAATGCCATAGCATTAGGCCGCCGTCTAGTTTACCTAATAACAGGTTTATTGATAAAATAAGCTTGTCAGGATTGCAGAGGATTTCCCATTGCAGAGGAGGATGAGATAGTTAAAGAGGACCTGTCACTCCCCTGCTGCATGGCAATCTAAATGCAGCACTGAATGCAGCATGTCTGCTACATTCAGGGAAGGGGTCCCCCATGTGTCTGTTTGCTGTGTACCCTGAGATATAGCCTTAGGCACACTCACTGTTAAAAGTCAGGAGGGCATTCCCTGGTGCAGGAGTCAGCTTGATTCACGGAGGCCATTCCCTTCTCTTGCCACTCTGTGCTGCTTCTGCTGTGCTGGCTCTGCCCTCCTCCTCTCTGTCACTCATCCTGCCGCACACAGCATGCAAATCATTTGTCCTGACATCAGCTCCAGATTTCTGCCCTGCTGTCTGAACAAAACATAAACAGCAGAGCAAGAGTTGGCACAGAGAGGCAGAGGAGGAGGGAATGGCCCTCGTGAATCAAGCTGACTCTGCACCAGGGAATGCCCTCCTGACTTTTAACAGTGAGTTTGCCTAAGGCTATATCTGGGGGTACACAGCACACAGACACATGGAGGACCCCTTCCCTGAATGCAGAAGACATGCTACATTCAGTGCTGCATTTAGATTGCCATGATTACCAATGTCCAATCAATTGTACATGTGCATTCACTACACACTTAAACTTCTCAAAAAAACAAACAAAAGGGTTTCTTCCAGTAGGAGTCTCCCTAGGTGGTTAAAAGTGAATCTGCACCACACCAGTAATTCTACATTAAATTCCTTTATTATTTAAAATTCATATAACGCTATTAATATTCAGGTACCAAAATGATTTCTATTGAACTATATATTTTTTACATTTTACTTTGAGCCACATGATAGTGCAACAGGTAATTTACATCTCATTGCACAGTCATATAACAGGATCCCCATAAGATTGCATAGGTATGATAATATCCCTGCCCAGTGTTGTATTGCTAGTCCTGTGGTTATATTACCTGCTCCCCACCACACTGTTTTGGGACACACAGATCCTAATCACAAATTATCATCTGTTTCTCCTGACAGACTAAACTCAGCACAACCTGTATTGACTACAGGAAAACCTATGACTCAATGCCACACATATGGATCTATGAATGCTTGGTGCTTTACAACGTCAACAGGAAATTAAGAACTTTCCTCAGCAACTCAATGGGGCTATGGAGGACAACACTTAAGTCAACTCAAGACAACTAGCACAAGTGTCCATCATATGCGACATATACCAAGGTGATGCACTGTCACCATTGCTGTTCTGCATAGGCTTCAACCCCCTCAGTCAGATAATTACAGTCGGGCTATGGATACAAGTTCAAAAGTGGAAACACCATCAGCCACCTGCTCTATATGGATGACGTCAAGCTGTATGCGAAAAAATGAGACATCAGTTCACTGATCCACCCGACAAGGATCTACAGTGAAGACATTGGGATGTTCTTCAGACTGGAGGAGTGCAGCCGGTTGGTAATACAGAGAGGCAAGGTAGTAAGGACTGATGGAGCAGAATTACCAGCAGGGCACATAGCAGATGTACAGACCTGCTACAAGTACCTCGGTATCCCATAGGGTACCTTTACACGCGGCTACATTTCTAGGGTGGCTACAGGTAACTTACTGGTTGCAGTGAAATCATGGAGAGATTATTCCATTTGTACACAGCAACAAGATAGAACCTTGTCTCCATGATTTCACTGCAACCAGTAAGTTACCTGTAGCCACCCTAGAAATGTAGCCGCGTGTAAAGGTACCCATAGGGATGTGGCAACCATAATGATTAGGCAAGGAAAGCAGCAACATCCAAATATCATCAAAGAGTAAGACTGGTCTTGAAGAGGGAAGAATAAGATTTGTGCCATCAATGCATACGCACTGCCAGTTGTCAGATACCCTGCTAGCATAGTGTGCTGACCAAAAGAAGAAAAAAAAGCTGCTGATGTGAAGACCCAGAAGCTCATTACAATGCATGTAGGTCTCCACACCAAGTCTAACACCCAAAGATTGTATATCAACAGAAAGGAAGGTGGTCGAGGCTTAATAGGTGTCCAAGCCTCCATCATGAATGAAACAAGAGGTATCCAGGAATACATAAAAAAAATGACATCAAAAGATGAGATGCTGAAGGAAAGCCAAAGGCAGCAACAACAGCCCTGGAAGGAAGAAAAGGGCAACGCGGTGCCATGGCAAGATAAGCCGCTGCATATGATGTACCATCGACAGATAATGGAGGTAGCTGACATGGAGAAATTCTACCAATGGCTGGAGAAAGCTGGACTCCAGGACAGTATAGAGGCACTAATCATGGCGGCACAAGAGCAGGTGCTAATTAACAGATCCATAGAAGCAGGGATCTACACAGTAAGACAAGACCTAAGGTGCAGACTATGTAATGAAATCTCAGAAACAGTCCCACACATAGCGTTGGATGCAAAATGCAAGCTGGACAGCATATACTGAACGCCACATTCAAGTGGCAGGAATTGTATACAGAAAGATCTGTACAGCATATGGGCTAAATCCCCCTAAGTCCAGGTGGGTAACCCCAGAAAAAGTGGTGGAAAATGCAAGGTCTAAAATCCTTTGGGACTTCAAGATCCAGATGGATAAGCAGGTGTTGGCTAACCAACCAATAATGTGATAGTAGACAAGGAGCAGAAGACAGCAATGATAAAAGATGTGGCGGTGCCAAATGGCAGCAACATCAAAGAGAAGGAATATGAGAAGGAGGAGAAATACCAAGGTCTCAAAGAAAAACTAGAGAAAATGTGAAAGGTGAAGACGATAGTGAATCCAGTGGTAAAAGGAGCACTTGGAGCAGTGACCCCTAAATTGGTTGGAAAAATGGCTGCAACAGATTCCAGAAGCAACTCTCCGTTCAGAAAAGCGCAGTGCTGGGAACAACTAAGATCCCGCACAGAATCCTCAAACTCTCAGGCCTCTGGTATGGGACCTCAGAATGAGGAAGGACCAATAACCACCGCCGCACAGGGGTAGTATATATATATATATATTTTTATTTTTTAATAAAATACATTTCTATTGTTAATAATTAAAATAACCTCAAAACATGGTCTGTTGAGGCTCCTTGAGAAAAAAAATATTTCTAAAAACATAGTCATATGAAAATATTAAGGAAAAAAGAAATATTTCATAGGAAAAGCAATTGCTTTATACCGTAAGTAAGGCACACTTTTTTCTTTTACAAATTGTCCCCTCACAAATATACTTTAGATATGAAACGCCTACAAAAATGATACCAATCATTACCCTATCTGGAGAAATTATTGTGAAAAGTAGCAAAAAATGGAATGGAAGGTGTTAGTTGATGAAGCTGCGTATGTGTAGAAATCCCTGAGGTGAGATCATTTAGCACTCTCAAAGCAATTAAAGAATTGTATCATGATTGATGAAAAAAAGAATGTTGGAAAAGAAGTGTAGCACATCCAAGTCATCGTAAAGTGACTGCTTATTGAGAAGTCAGAGCAATTCTTTTAGAGCTTTCTCATATTGACAGCTTGAGTGCTGCTTTTCCATATCTATTGTTCATGATAAAAGAAAGTTCCAGCATCAAGAAATTCTTTCAGATAATCTTAGAAATTGAAGGTCACAAAATGCAATATCTTATATTGATAAAGGCAAATTCAGTATAATATAAATATCAATGTCAGTATTTCAGGTAAGTTAACTGAATATAATATCACATATAGTAGAAATATATGATACTGGCAAAAATGAGTTGCTACAGAATATAAAAAAATATGTTTGTTCATTAGGGAGCCAAAGGAAACTTTTCCACAAATCCACCTCCGGATGTAGAGATACTATGGCAGGGGTGCACACCATTGTTTAGTCCAAGGGCCACATTTCCCACCTCATTAAAATACCCAAACTTAGAAATTTGAGAGCACATTATGAATTGAGATCTGTGTAGAAGATTAGAACGACTTTCAGTACATGATGGCAGTGCGAGAACCATCATTAGTACATGAGCGTGGCACCAGAACCACCATCAATACATGAAAACAGCTACAGAACTGCCAACAGCAAATTCATTCAGAATCAGAACAAACTTTAGAACATGAATGCAAAATCACAACCACTGATAGTACATGAATGAACTGTCAGAAACACTTTAAGTACGTAAGTGCTCTATCAGAACCACCAACAGTACCTGAATGCAAAGCCAGAACTACTGTTAGTAGATGAATACAGCATCAGAACCACTTTCAAAGCATGAACACCGTACCAGAACGACATATATCTAGCACCACGCATTGTGCAGCATTCAATTTTACAGCAGTCTATATCACATCGGACCCATAAAGAATTGTATGGCTTAATTCTACAATTGCCAGCATGTTCTTAACAATGGAGATGTTAGAAGTTGTTGTTACTGTTGAGCCCCAGGCCCTGGGATACTCGGGTATCAGGCTCGGTGGGTGCTTTCACGGGGGAGGTCACGGGTGGCAGCACCTGAGCCCGTGTCCTGGGTGACACTTCAATAAGGAGTGTATGTACAGGGGAATAGAGTTTGTCATGTGACGCCACCTGTAGTACCTGGTGATGGGTCACCAGCACTGCCACAGTCCTCCGGAGGTCGATGGTAATGCTGCTGAGATGGCAAAGCTTCCTACAGGTGGAGCTGGGTCCTTCGGGGCAGCGTTCCTGAAAGGGAACAGGTTGATAGAGATAACCACACACAAGCAAAGTCACTTTCTCCCGGGAACTTTACTGTAAATGTTCAGTAGCAAATACAGAGTCCACAGTTCAGCAACAGTTGTTAAGGTAACAGGTAGCTCTACAGGTGGCTGCAAGTGGATCCCAGGTGGTACGGTGGTACCCGTAGTGTGCCTTAGTTGACAAACCCGTGGCCTTTCTTCCCTTCCTAGGATGAGTCTATACCCAATGGCTCTGTGTAGGTAGACTTGGGGGTCCCCTCCCTCATGGTGAGGAAGCAGGCAGACCGCTCCGTCTGGCAGGGTGCTGTGGCGATAAACGGACCACAGCAGCTGGTTACTGACTGCAAAGATAGACCTTGGCCGGATCCTCGGGCCCGGCGTTCTCGTGGTGGACTGGAGAATCCCCTGGAGTATGGCAGCTCCACGCTGGGGTTCCCCCTGATTCTCTAGGGCCTAGACTCCTCGCGTCGGGCACCCTCTTTCAGGATCTCCTCAATTCCTCTTTCACCATTCCTCCAGATCAGCGTAGAGCCGTCCGGGTAAAACCCTCCGCCTCATTCCACACTCCAACTCCTCTCCTCCTCCTCCGACTACTCCTGTCTAGAGGCTCTCTCACCGACTAGAGACCCTCTTGTTACCCCTAGAGGTGAATATATCACCCTCCCTGGTAACTTCCCACTCCTATTCTAATGTGGGAGTGCAGGAATGGGTCTCACCCACCAATCTAGGGTCCACTTGCAGCTGGGGAAATTACACCTCTTTTACGGGTGCAATACCCCTCTGTGACGCCTGACTACATGGGGCGCCACATTACCAGCCATCATCAGACTGTAGACCATAAAGATTCTCAGTGTTGATGAGACGTAGTAAGTGTCACAACTAATAATAAAAAAAAATTATATACATATTCTGCAGCACTTTACAAAGTAGAGTGGGGGAGCAAAGGAAAGATAATGATGACAATACAAAGTAATACATAGCTCACATGCCACATGTGGGGTGAGGACACTGCTAAAAAGCTTACAATCTTTAAACATTTACACCCAGGCTCCTTAAGGTACCGTCACACGTCGCCATATGGCTTCCATATCGCCGGCGATTTGACGTGAGCACGCACTTTTTTTAGATTGCTGTGGAGCTGTGGTAATCGCCTGCAAGAAACCAGAAGCAATCTTCCCTTCACACATCGCCGTGTCACACGCCACAATCGTAGCAGCGATGTGGGCATACTGTTTCGATAGGGGTGTGCTAGAGTGTGTTTCACCGTGCCTCTTTCACTGCGATTGGTGGACGGAACTGCGTTCCTATTGGTCAGCCTTGCGTGAACGCACGGGTCATTAAATAAGGCGCCTCGGACACGGCCAGCCAATCGGAACGCAGTATCACACACCTATCGCCGCAGATGCGGCGCAAAAAAACACCATCCAAGCACGCCTACGGGATTGCTTTCAGGATCGCTGTGTATATCGCTATCGCCTTGTGAAACACCAGGATGCGCTGATATTGCCTGGTGGATATCACCTTATTTCACTGCAGTACAGGGCAATCAGGCGACGCCCACCAGCAATTTCTCGCCGTAGAATCGCCCAGTCACACGCCACCACGCACATGCAATGTGGTTTCCACATCGGCGAATTCGGGAATTGCCAGCGTTCTCGCCTTCGATATGGCGGCGTGTGAAGGTACCTTAAAGATGACATTTTCTCTGCTTGAACTTGTTCCCATCCATTTTGTCTGCATGTAGTAAAGATGCTATGTTGAAATTTCATAACCAGAACTCGTCTCTGTAGACCTCCCTCTTCTCCACCTTCATCAGCACTTCCCAACATGGTTCAATTAAAAGCAAAGTATGATTATACTGCCCCATTAATAAAAATATCTCACATGCTACGCCCTCTAAATAAATAATTGCATCTCATTGTGCTTCCCCCCATGCTGCTACGCTGTGTAATATGCCCCCCACACTTCCCCTGTCTATATTGTCACCTCCACACTGCTCTTCTCCATAATATTTCCCACACATAGCCCTTCCCCACACTGCATTTGGCCATAATATCCCCCATAATGCCCCTCTCCACAATGTCCTCCCACACAATCTCTCTCTGTATCTCCACCACACTGTCGCTCTACATAATATCCCCCCCCCACATTGCCCCTCTTCATAATATAACAGCCACACTTCCCCTCTGTTTAATTTGCCACCCCACACTGCTCCTCTCCATAATATACTATCACATCGCCCCTCTCCATATCGTCCCCTCACACGGAGCCTCTCCATGATATCACTACCCCATGCACACTCCCCCTCTCAAAAAAACCCTCAAACTGCTCCTTTCCTTAGTATTCCCTCTCACCTTATTGCCTCTTGATAAATTGTGCCCCCTTTCAAAAGCATGTAAAAAATATGGCATAAATACGCATATTTTGAGCATCATCATAATTTTAACACCTGGTCAACTGTAGACAGTTTCATCTTTTATTTTATTTCTGTTGGTCTCCAGAGTATTCAATTTTTTTCTTAACCTGCTATCCAGTTCCAGGAATATGGGCCTTTTTTTGGTGTTAACTTTTATGGTTGTTAATAATGGGGGCATTATCAGGGGCATAACGAACTCTGCGATCACAGTACAGGGGGGCTTGACAACTCCAACACCTACTACAGCCTGATGTGAGCCAGAGGACACATATTCAGCTGAAGTGCATTGCACTGGTTCTCTGCACTGCAACACACCATGTTAGCCAAACAGAAGCCTGCAATTGATATTGGCATGCCCGTGACTGGTAGCACATTAAAGTGACATCAAGCCTTGCCATAGCAGGCACACTGATGTTTGTTGTCAGCTACTGCATACCAGCTACACAGGAGGATGCTCCACGACTTGCGAAAAGGGGAGGTAGGCAGAATTATTTTTATTTTCATGCATTTCATGTTGAATAGGGACTACATATACAAGGATGGACACAGGATGAGGACATATATACCTGGATGGGCCCAGAATTGGGACATGATACAAGGATCAGGACATATTTACTGAATGGGCCCAGGATGGTGACATATACAGTTAGGGCCAGAAATATTTGGACAGTGACACAAGTTTTGTTATTTTAGCTGTTTACAAAAACATGTTCAGAAATACAATTATATATATAATATGGGCTGAAAGTGCACACTCCCAGCTGCAATATGAGAGTTTCCACATCCAAATCGGAGAAAGGGTTTAGGAATCATAGCTCTGCAATGCATAGCCTCCTCTTTTTCAAGGGACCAAAAGTAATTGGACAATGGACTCTAAGGGCTGCAATTAACTCTGAAGGCGGCTCCCTCGTTAACCTGTAATCAATGAAGTAGTTAAAAGGTCAGGGGTGGATTCCAGATGTGTGGTTTTGCATTTGGAAGCTGTTGCTGTGACCAGACAACATGCGGTCAAAGGAACTCTCAATTGAGGTGAAGCAGGACATCCTGAGGCTGAAAAAAAAGAAAAAATCCATCAGAGAGATAGCAGACATGCTTGGAGTAGCAAAATCAACAGTTGGGTACATTCTGAGAAAAAAGGAATTGACTGGTGAGCTTGGGAACTCTAAAAGGCCTGGGCGTCCACGGATGACAACAGTGGTGGATGATCGCCGCATACTTTATTTGGTGAAGAAGAACCCGTTCACAACATCAACTGAAGTCCAGAACACTCTCAGTGAAGTAGGTGTATCTGTCTCTAAGTCAACAGTAAAGAGAAGACTCCATGACAGTAAATACAAAGGGTTCACATCTAGATGCAAACCATTCATCAATTCCAAAAATAGACAGGCCAGAGTTAAATTTGCTGAAAAACACCTCAAGAAGCCAGCTTAGTTCTGGAAAAGTATTCTATGGACAGATGAGACAAAGATCAACCTGTACCAGAATGATGGGAAGAAAAAAGTTTGGAGAAGAAAGGGAACGGCACATGATCCAAGGCACAGCACATCCTCTGTAAAACATGGTGGAGGCAACGTGATGGCATGGGCATGCATGGCTTTCAATGGCACTGGGTCACTTGTGTTTATTGATGACATAACAGCAGACAAGAGTAGCCGGATGAATTCTGAAGTGTACCGGGATAGACTTTCAGCCCAGATTCAGCCAAATGCTGCAAAGTTGATTGGACGGCGCTTCATAGTACAGATGGACAATGACCCCAAGCATACAGCCAAAGCTACCCAGGAGTTCATGAGTGCAAAAAAGTGGAACATTCTGCAATGGCCAAGTCAATCACCAGATGTTAACCCAATTGAGCATGCATTTCACTTGCTGAAATCCAGACTTAAGACGGAAAGACCCACAAACAAGCAAGACCTGAAGGCTGCGGCTGTAAAGGCCTGGCAAAGCATTAAGAAGGAGGAAACCCAGCGTTTGGTGATGTCCATGGGTTCCAGACTTAAGGCAGTGATTGCCTGCAAAGGATTCGCAACAAAATATTGAAAATAAAAATATTTTGTTTGGGTTATGTTTATTTGTCCAATTACTTTTGACCTCCTAAAATGTGGAGTGTTTGTAAAGAAATGTGTACAATTCCTACATTTTCTATCAGATATTTTTGTTCAACCCTTCAAATTAAACGTTACAATCTGCACTTGAATTCTGTTGTAGAGGTTTCATTTCAAATCCAATGTGGTGGCATGCAGAGCCCAACTCGCGAAAATTGTGTCACTGTCCAAATATTTCTGGCCCTAACTGTATATCAGGATGGGATATTATGTGCCATAATGGAAACATATATACCAGAATGGGCCCAGGATGTGCCCAGAATAAGGACATATATATCAGGATGGGGACATATATAGCAAGATAGGCCCAGGCAGGAGTGGACATTTATACTAGAATGGGGATATATATACCAAGATGGGGATATATAGCAGGATGGGGACATATATACCAGTATGTGTCCAGGATAGGGAAATATATATCAGGATAGGTCCATGATGGGGACATATATACCAGTATGGAGGCATAAATATAATGGTGGACCCAGAATATGGATATATCTACCAGGATAAACCTGGATAAGGACATATTTTTCATGATGGACCCAGATTAAGGACATATATATCAGGATTAGGACATATATACCACAATGGGTCCAGGATTGGGACATATATTCCAGGATAGGAAAATATATATGAGAATGGGTCCAGAATAAGGACATATATACCAGAAAGGATACATATATACTAGGATGGGGACATATATACCAGAATGGCTCAGAATGAGGACATATATACCAGGATGGGGATGTATATACATATTGGGATAGGGACATATATATTAATATGGATCCAGGATGGGTACATATATACCAAGATGTGAACATGTATACCAAAATTGGCCCAGGTTAGGGAAATATATACCAGTATGGGCCCAGGATGAGGACATATATACCAGGATGGAACAAGTATAAGGACATATATACCAGGATGGAGACACATATACCAGGGAGGGGACATATAAACAAGAATATGCCCCAGATTGGGACATATGTAGTAGGATGTGCCCAGGATGGGGACACATATACCAGGATGTGCCAATGATTGGGACATATAAACCAGGGTGGTGACATTTATACCAGGATGGGCCCAGGATAGGACATATACACCAAGATAAAAACATATATTCCAGGAATGGGACATATATACCATGATAGGGCTCAGGAAGGGAGACATATATACCTGGATGAGAGATATATTTACCAATATGGGAGACATATTTACTAGGAAGGGGCCCATGATAGAGGACATTAGTGCAGGATGGGGGACATTACTACATAATAGGTGGGAGGGAAACCCATATGTCTTTACAGGATTCAAAATACTACATGGGCACAGACATCTGGTCAGCCTGTGTAAAGAAATCCAGGTCCAAATTTTGCACCAGTCGCCCCATTTCCTCCAGCCACTTGGTCGTAGGGGGACAATGAGTTGTCTTCCAATATCTGGGGATTACCCCTCTCGCTGCTGTAAGGCAGAAGCGTAGAAGGTCTGTCTTTTGTAACTTGAAGGAACCTGGCAAAATGGATAATAGAGTAAATAGCTGTGACATATCAACCCTTTTACCAGAAATTCTGCGATAAGCATCAGAGGTCGAGTCCCGGGCACAACTCCACCATATGTGCCACATAGATCCTCTGTCTTTACCGCAACTCCAGCATCTATCTGAGATGGAGGGAAAAACAGCAAGTAAAGTTGCCGAGCATTGATACCAACGAGAGAGGATCTTATAATTCCTCTCTTGGGCAAGACAAGCCATGGATAGTCTATGTGTCATGATACATTCTTTCTTCCAATTCGTCTCGAGAATCTTCACACCTAGCTCATTTTCCCATCTTCTAAAGCATCTGGGGCCCATCGAGACCTCACCGGCATTCAAAATGGTATATATGCAGGATATACAGTGTGTGGGCGGGGACTTCAGCAAGAACAATTCTTCAAACAGAATTGAACTGAGTAATTACCTGATTCACCCTCAGAGGACAGGAAAGATTGCAATTGGGTGTATTCCTGCCATAATAAGTTAGGTCCTGTGCTAGCCAGTGTAAGGAAAGGTTCCAAACCCCAACCGCCGAGAACATTAAACATATGTGGTTCATCACTGCTGCGAAATTTTAGAAAAGTTGAAGTCAACATCGCCAGAGGTAAGCTCAGATTAGAAAATTGCGGAGTGAGAGGCCCCTTCACTTTAGAAAGAACCCCTGCTCTGACCTCTCTGTCGAAAAAGATATAAGGCTATGGTTAGTATATCTGTCAGAGGGAGAGATCCAGGGTAGGCACCACAAAGGGGCTTTTGAGCCCAGTTGTTCTAATGCAACCCACTGTTTGAAATTTCTATGATATTGCCAGTCTAGCAGTCTTGTTAGAATGGGCGCCTTATGGTATTGTCTAAAATTTGGTAATTGCGCTCCACCCAGGTGCTTATTAAATATCATGTTTTAATTGCATTTTTTAATGCATTTTTGAATGCAAATTTGTCACAAAACCTGAAGAGAATCCTAATGCCAGAATGGCTACTGAGAATCCCTAATGGCCCCTTTACACGCAGCTACAGGTGACAGGTTTTCCACAGGTAACTTACTGGTTGCAGTGAAATCATGGAGACATGGTTCCATTTGTACACAGCACCAAAATAGAACTATATCTCCATGATTTCACTGCAACCAGTAAGTTACCTGTGGAAAACCTGTCACCTGTAGCTGCGTGTAAAGGGGCCATAAGGGTACCTTTACACGCCGCTACTGGCGGGTGGATACAACCAGCTACTTCACGTGCATGAGCACGCACAAACGGTTACAAACGGTAAACGCACCACCTTTACACGCCGCCACAAGGTGCGCTACACGCCGCCGGGTGTCTCAAGTCACCTTCTGTAGCTCAGCTTACCTCATTTACACACCGCTACAACAAGCTAATATGGGCGGACCTGGTGCAGCAGGGACAACACATAGGCGTGCCACAATTGTGGATTACGAGACGTCCGTACGCTGATAGGACAAAGCAAGAACATCATGATTGGGCAGGCATCGCAGGAGGCTGTTTAATACATGACGCTCGAGCAATTGTGTAGTGTGACTGGTCAGTGCTCGGAAACAGGTGCCGCTACTGCCGGGTGGGTACTACCGTCTTCACACGCCGCTACTACGGGGTATATTGCTGATGCAAGCTACATTTGTCGCATGTAGCTGGTTGTATCCACCCGCCAGTAGCGGCGTGTAAAGGTACCCTAAAGGCCACGTTACACACTAAAGGTACCTTTACACGCCGCTACAACAGGATGGATACAACCCGCTACAGGCTACGATTGTAGCTTGCGTCGTCAATATAGCCCGTAGTAGCAGCGTGTGAAGACGGTAGGAGACAGCCGGCAACAGATACATCTGTTTCCGAGCACTGCTCTGAAACAGGTGGCTACAAAGCCGATTGCAGCGAGCTGTATCGGCGTGTAAAGAAGCTACAGAAGGGATGTCTATACACCAGGCGATGTACCTGGTATGTAGCTGGGGCGTGACACAGGCTCCGGGATACCGCGCCCCTTCAGCGATCATTGGAGGAAGCTCCTGCATGACGATTGGTAGTCACTGCATAGGGCGGCATATTTAAGGAGCTGACCAGTCACACTACACAATTGCTCGAGCGTCATGTATTAAACAGCCTCCTGCGATGCCTGCCCAATCATGATGTTATTGCTTTGTCCTATCAGCGTACGGACGTCTCGTACTCCACAATTGTGGCACGCCTATGTGCTGTCCCTGCTGCACCAGGTCCGCCCATATTAGCTTGTTGTAGCGGTGTGTAAATGAGGTAAGGTAAGCTACAGATGGCTACTTGAGACACCCGGCGATGTATCTAGCTGTAGATGTAACGTAGCATAGTGCACCTTGTGGCGGCGTGTAAAGGTGGTGCGTTTCCCGTTTGTAACCGTTTGGCCGTGCTCGTGCACGTGAAGTAGCGGGTTGTATCCATCCTGTTGTAGCGGCGTGTAAAGGTACCTACAGATATATTGGTCACAGATCTCTGGTTGCAGTGAAATCATGGACACATTGCTCCATTTTGTGGCTGTGTACAAATGTAACAATGTGGCCATGATTTGACTGCAACCAGAGATCTGTGACCAACATCTGAACAGATATCTGTGTGTAAGGGCCGCTTCACACTGCGGCATGATCCGGTCCGGCTCTGTCCGGGAGGACCTAGACAGCTGCGGACCGGATCAGCACACAGGACTGGGGGGCTATTATGCCCTCCGGTCCTGTGTGCAGCGCACGCAGCTGCAGCTGCTGACCGCTCAGGACCGCGGCGCCCGCGGTTCTGACTTATCAGCAACGGGAACTGCTTGTGGCTGCACACAGGACCGGAGGGCATAATAGCCCCACAGTGCTGTGTGCTGATCTGGTCCGCAGCTGTCTGGGTCCTCCCGGACAGAACCGGACCAGATCATGCCGCAGTGTGAAGCGGCCCTAACGTGGTCTTAAGTGTCAAGCATATGTTGCTTATTTGTGACTTGCAGATTTAGTGCATAAAATAATCTGTAGCATGTTATTTCTTTGGGTATGTACCTATGGCCCACATCACACACAGATATTTGTGCAGATATTGTTCACAGATCTCTGGTTGCAGTGAAATTATGGACACATTAATCCATTTATATACAGCCACAAAATGGAGCAATGTGTCCATGATTTCACTGCAACCAGAGATCTGTGAACTATATCCGCACAAATATCTGTGTGTGTGACGTGGGCCTATGGCGGCCGTCACACGCTGCAATATCGTGAGCGATATTGTAAGCGATCACGTGCACGCGCGATCGCTAACAATATCGCTCAAATCGCTGGTGAGTGGTCACACAGACAGACTCACCAGCGATGTGGACCAGCGAGATCGCTGGTAACTATGGTACACATCGGGTTACTAGGCGCCGCGCGGCGCTTAGTAACCCGACGTTTACCATAGATACCATCTCCCAGCATAGGCTCTGCCGCTGGGAGATCGTTCATCGTGGTGTCACACACCACGATGAAGCAGATTGAACAAGCGATGATCGCTTGATATGAGCTCCGGCTCTCATATCTGCGATCTAACGATCAAGCGATTTTACATTGTAAAATCGCTTGATCGCACGTAGCGATGCACAAACGATATCGCTTAAGCGATCAAAAAGCAGATCGCTTAAACGATATCGTTAGCAATATTGAACCGTGTGACGGCGGCCTAAGTTGAATATTTGGTTGGAGAAATTCCTGCATCTCTTGGCAAGGAAAACGCAGCAGAAAAATGTGTTTTTACTAATTTTTTATGCATTTTTGCATGTTTTTTTACACCAATTAACAATTTTGCATTCATCAGTGTCCAAAAATGCTCGAAAAATGCACGTGAAAGATGCAGGCAAAAAAGCACCAAAAAACTGGCAAA
>JARQOC010000003.1:621674193-621764323 GCA_033576535.1 Allobates femoralis
ACATAGAACTGGGCACTGAGCTGTGCCCACATAAAGTCGGGTACTGACTGACCTGTGCCCACATAGAGACAGGCACTAAGCTGTGCCCACCACCCACATAGAGCCGGGCACTGAGCTATGCCCACTGCCCACATAGAGATGGGTTCTGAATTGTGCCCTTTGGTACAGGGGCTGGCTGGCACATTTTGGCCAGGGGGGCAATGACAGAGCAGTGGCCCTCAAATTGCAGCGGCCCATGTTTAGCCTAATTATCTCTGGCACTGCATTAAAGTAGCACAGGTAACATCTGCAGCTATAGGATTAATCTGCAAGTAAATAGCATTTTAAACTTGGTTTAATACTGGAAAAGCATTGGCTACAGGGAGAAAATTAAATTTTATTCCCCCTGCTGACACTCACTTCCTGTTATAGGTTCAAAGCAAGGAACCGTTACAGTCGCACCGCTCACTACAAAGTGAGAAACTGCAATAATGTCCCCGCACTTTGTGCTGTCATCCAAGGAGTCCAACCTCAGGCCGGGCTTCATAGAATGACTAACATGGCAGCACCACATGGCAACCCTCAACAAGAGGGGCTAATGGGAGCCGGTAAGTGGAGGCTTTGGCCATTGAGCTAAATGTCCCTGCCAGTGACTGACAAGAACGTTTAACTACTTAACAGTAGCAATTAAGGTGGGCTGTGATCACTGAGCCATGTCACAGCCGACATCTGCCCGGAATGGAGCGGGCTCAGCTTCTGAACCATCAGAACCACCATCAGTACAAGACTAAATCACCAGGGCAACAATTTTTATATGAATTTGAGCTCCAGGATCATCCTCAAATTGTAATGTCAGGTTCGCCCATTATACAGTTGTATTGCATGAAGCTCCAACTGCCAGTATGTGCTTAACAATGGTAAGAAGATACTGGGAGCTGTTGTCATCGGTCATCAGACTATGGATCACAGAGGAACCACAGCACTGATGAGACGCAGGCAGGATCACAAAGAAACATTTCCATCCAGGTACCTTATATGTGAGATCTTCTCTGATTAGAGTCATGATCTTTATCTTCCTTCATCTTGTCCAGACGCCGTGATGACTTTTCACATCCACAGTTCATCTCTGCAGACTTCCATCTTCTCCAGTCTTCTGCAGCACATCCCGGCATGATGCCCTTATAAAAAGTAGAATGATTATATTGCTCCAGAATAATTGCTCCTCTTCATTGTTCCCTACACAAAATATGATTTACACACAGTCCCTCTTATGGGACATGCTCTCCACACTGCCATACTGAGCCCCGTCTTCATACTGACCACTCACACTGCTCTCCCCTATACAGGGCTGCCACTAGGGATTTCGGGGCCCCTTACTGCAAACATTTTGGGGCCCCTCCGAGACTCCGCCCAGCATCCACCCTACTCCGCCTCCACCCGAACATATATTATATTTATAGTGAAAAATTGGAACAGCACCAAAAATTACCTCAATTTATGTGCAAGCTTTCCCAACCAGGAATCCAGATGGTTCCTTACAATAGAGTAAAAAAAGGAAAAACAGCACAAAAAAATAGAAAAAAGTGGACTTTATTGCCCAATGTGTGGCAACTAGGGATGAACGAGTACTGCAATATACTTGTAACGAATAGGTCCCGATACTCGTTGCTAGTATAGCGAGCCTAATGAAAGTGAATGTAGAACCGAGTACGTTCGCAGCGTATCTATATATACACGGCGAAAGTGGAATAAAAGTGAATAAAAGTTGTTAAAAATAATAAAAATCATACCCATCCGATCGTTGCACCGGGGACCCGAAAAGAAGACATCCCATGTACGGTTAGGACCTGTCAGTCTGATAGCCAATGAGATGGCGGCAGGGCCGCACCGTCCATTGGACAGTGTGAGCCCTGTCATTCAGGCGGCAAGAGGCAGGGGGAGCGGCAGTGGAGAAGGGGGCGGCGCCTCATGCACACAGCCTCCCCCTGTCATGGCGCCGGCCGCTCATCCCGCTCACCGCAGGTAAGCGGCGACACGCCGGAGGAGAAATGTAGAAGGGGCGGCAGCGCTGGGCTCCACCAGCACCCCCCCCAGGTAATCACTGCTGCGGCTCAGGTGGCAGTGGGGCTTGGTGCACCCCTGGATGGCGGGTAGCGATCTGGCCAATCAGATGGCCTGACGTCACAAACCACATGATTGCTACCAGCCACCTGATTGCCAGGTCATTGATGCACGTTCAAGACTTGGCCATCTGGCCAATCAGGTGGCTGGTAGTGATCATGTGGCTTGTGACGTTGGGCCATCTGATAGCCAATCAGATGGATAGTAGTGATGTGGCCAATCACACGGTTCAATATCGTGAGCGATATTGTTAGCGATCACGTGCATGCGCGATCGCTAACGATATCGCTCACATCGCTGGTGAGCTGTCACACAGACAGACTCACCAGCGATGTGGAGCAGCGAGATCGCTGGTAACTATGGTACACATCGGGTTACTAGGCGCCGCGCGGCGCTTAGTAACCCGACGTTTACCATAGATACCATCTCCCAGCATAGGCTGTACCGCTGGGAGATCGTTCATCGTGGTGTCACACACCACGATGAAGCAGATTGAACAAGCGTTTATCGCTTGATATGAGCTCCGGCCCTCATATCTGCGATGTCACGATCAAGTGATTTTACATTGTAAAATCGCTTGATTGCACGCAGCGATGCACAAACGATATCGCTTAAGCGATCAAAAAGCAGATCGCTTAAACGATATCGTTAGCAATATTGAACCGTGTGACGGCCGCCTTAGCCGTACATGGGATGTCTTCTTTTCGGGTCCCCAGTGCAGCCGTCGGATGGGTGAGTATGTTTTTTTTTTATTTTTAACAATTTTTATTCACTATTATTCCACTTTCGCAGTGTATATAGATACACTGTGAAAGTGAATGGACTACTCGCTACTCCTAACGAGTAATCGCAAGAAACTCGCGGAGTAGCGAGTAGCTCGAATATCGTTACTATTTGGCGAGTGCCAAATAGTAATGATTATACTCGCGCATCCCTAGTGGCCACACCATTGGGCAATAAAGTTCACTTTTTTCTATATTTTTGTGTTGTTTTTCCTTTTTTTTACTCTTTATTATATATTTACACACACACACACACATTTGAGACTGCTGTGGCCTGAATACACAATAGCTGTATAAACAATAAAAAATACACAGTAGAGACGACTGCTAGCTGTATATGTGGCGCCCCTGCGTCCAGGAGGCCACAAAGGGAACTGCAGCCAGGCAGGTAGGACACTTGTTGCACAACAACACCCTCACAGCCCACATAACCCATGTGTAAGAGGAGGTAGCCTCCAGCCCTGAGATTAGATACTCTATGAGATTGAGGGGTGGTGGATTTAGAAGAGTGGGTTGGGCAAACACATAGTCAGGTGACTTGACAGTATATAGGAAAGGGGGAGGAGGAAGGTGTTCAGTAGACCACAGTGAGCTGAACTGTAAAGACCAAGAGCAGCAAAGACAGAGAAGCTGAGAAGCACGGCAGGGCCGAGAGAACAGCAGCAGGTTGAGCTGAAGCTGAGCAGACAGAGAGCCACACGTCCTGGAAGAGTGAGGGCAGAAGGAACGCAGAATCTGTACTGAGCCAGTGCGAGCCAGAGGAGAGAGGAAGCCTATCCGGAGCCGGATCCCCAGGAGTGTGAGAGAGCAGAGAGGGACGGTGTAACCCAGGCCCTAGAATCACAGCTAAAGCAACCTACTGCAGGCAGAGTAGCCCTCCTATATACCAAGAGACACAGAGAGAAAGGAGCCTGGTAGAGCCTCGTGCTGGAGGACTGCTGGAGGCTGGGCTGAAGTAGAGTGTCGGCTCTAGAGGGGTTCGTAGTTTACCCGGCATCCCCAAACAACACGACGGGGGGTCTGAGTTTCAGATTGAGATCCCTACCCTAAGGACAGGCAGCTCAGTGACACACGTAGGACTCACAGGAGCCCGAGTCACCGCCATACTGTCCAGTGTCGCACAACACGACGTAAAGAGAGAACGTAACAGCCCGGGAAGGACATTGCAGATTGTGTGAGGGGTCACAGAGAGAGAGGCTTGGCTGCAGAGCAAAGGGAACCCGGAGAGGGAGAATGTGCCCGTGTACTTGAACTGTGTAAGAACTGTACTTGAACTGTAAAGTGACTTGAAGAACTGAGAGTAAAGCTTTGGAAAACCCTGGAACTGCTTCCCTTGTGTCTCTGCATGAAAGCTATTCCCTCCATACAGGAATACAGCAAGCCTCCACCTGCAGAGCCACAGCTACAGCCTGTCAGCACCAGCACTAAGGAGAGATCCCTGCAGCGTCTGCAAAGTAAGTGTGCTACACAATCCACAATAGACTTAACCCTTACTGCCCCGGGGAATACAGTTCTACCCACTGGAACTATACCACCTAGGCTGCCACTACATCATCCCCGGAGGTTCTGCAGCAGAGGCGGCCCCCATCACTGGCCGCATCAAGTGGGTGGCGTCACGACTGACATCCCCTGTAAATATCCCCCTTTAATTGCCAGGGCCCGGGACACGGTCCGGACCAGGACCACCCGTGACTTCCCCAGTAAAGACCCGGTCCGGTACCAAGTACCCTCGTCCCAGTGGGCTCGACATATACACAATAGAGATGGCTGTGGGCCGTATACACAATATAGACTGCTGTGGGCTGTATAGACAATGGAGACAGCTGCTGGCTATACACACAGTAGATAATACACAATAGAGACTGCTGTTGGCTGTGCACAATAGAGAATACACAATAGAGACTGCTGCTGGCCATATACACAATGGAGATGGCTGCAGGACAAATGCACAATGGAGACAGCTGCTGGCTGTATACAACACAATAGACACTGCTGCTGGGCTGGCCATCTACACAATGGAGATGACTGTGGGACAAATGCACAATGGAGATGGCTGCAGGACAAATTCACAATGGAGACAGCTGCGGGACCTATGCACATTGGAGACTGCAGCGAGACATATGCACATTGGAGACTGTGCAGGATGTATACAATGTATATAATAGGCTAGCCCATTCTGTAATGGGTCAGCACTGTCCACAGTGGGCTAGCCCTATCTATAATAGGCTAGCCCCTTCTGTAATGTGCCAGGCCAGGAGAAATGAGGAAGCAGCTGGGTCACAAGCTTCTGACAATGTAACTTACTAAACTTTCCTGTGTCCTCATAATCCCTGGACGTCCTGGCCCCAGAGGGCACAGCAGGGCACCAGTATGGGCAGCCTTCATGCAGAGCTGCGACACCCTGTGCTCATTGCCAACATACACTCCCTGCAGTGATAATGTCCCGGGCTGAGCTGTGGCAGCACCAGCATCTGAACTATAATAGTTTTGGCCCCAGGAGACCCTATAAACAGACTCCTGCACCCCCTGAGTGCCCGCTGCAACTGTGACCATCACCAAGGAGATGAAGCCCCATAGATCGCACATGTGGTGGGTTTACATTGGCGGTCAGTACTTGGCAGGTCGTCTCCATGGTAACACACACGGGCTTGCCTGTACAGCGGGCGCAGGGACGGGCATCAGCTCCTGAGGTGAACACTCCCCACACACAAGCCAGAGGCGCCACACACCGCAGCCTCACCTGTGTCACCCAGTGGAGCACCGCGTCCACCGCCCCCAGTCCTGCAGCAGCTGATCCAGCAGTTTGCAGGGAAAATGCACACAATAGGGGCCCACCCCCTCAACCATCAACTATGGGAGAATTGTAGTCACAGAGTTCACATTGGACAATTCTGAGATAAACTTTACAGCTGCTTAACGTCTGTCACTTAAACATATTGTTGCTAACACCTGGTAAACATCCCTGAGCGCCCTGGATTCTGTCGCTCTTATCAGTTTTGCCCTGTGTCCCTTCTTTGCAGACATATTCACATTTTCTTTTTTCCCAGGGTGCAGAATGATAAAAAGCTGATCCATTTACTGGGATAAACCCCTTCTCAGTTACTGAAATACTCTGTAAAAAATGCACCGTTGGAATAGAAAGCAGAGATTTCCCATGTTGCACTCCAGAAGAAACAAATGTGAAAATGTCTGCACTGGAGTGATAGAGTGCAAAACACCACTACGACTAATGGCTGCAACATTATAAAGCCAAACTGATATGAACAAAGCCGGACGGGAGGGGGACTAAATAGAATATGTCCTGTCCTGGGGTTAAATGGGATATGCTGGGGTCCATACATCTAAATACATCATTTCATTAAAGGACTTTATATGTCCCATCCCCCCATAATTGTTCACCTGAAATATGTCCCATCTCCACCTCATGTCCCATCCCCCAGTCATAGTCCCCTCCATCTCCTTTCCCCCTTATCATAATCCTGTCCTTCCCCCCTCTATATGCCCTATCCCCAGCCATCGCCCCCTGTATATTTCCCATCCCCCAGTCATCATCCCCCCTGTATATGTCCCATCCCCCGGCCATTGTCCCCCCTGTATACGTCCCATCACCCCCATCTCCCACTCATCTCCACCTCATGTCCCATCTACCCAGTAATAGTCCCCTTGTCCCACCATATGTCCCATCCCCCCATCCCCCGGTTATTGTCCTCCCTTATATGCCCCATTCCCTGGTTATCGTCACCCTTGCATGACCCTTCCCCAGTTATAGTCCTCCATATTACTCCTACCCCATCCCTCTTGTCCTCCTCTGTGGCCGCCATCTTCCCCACCTTTCTCAGTTCTCCTCTCTGTAGTCGCTGTCGGTTTTGATTCTCACCCGCGGCTCTGTTGCAGCAGCACGGCCCGGGTCATCAGGAGGCTGGAGAGGGTGCCGCCATCCAACGGGGAGGTAACAAGGAGCGATTCCTAGGACTCAGACACCGGGGAGCGAGGGCCATGACAGCGGGGGGCGGGGTCTGACAAACGGCGGGAACTTCTTTCCGGGAAGTGATGGCATGGAGTACTGCGGAGAGGATGGCAGTTTCACCTGAGCTCTGTTGTGGGGGGGAGTTAGGGCAGTGGCCACGCCCCCTGCAGTCATGTACTCATGGCCGGGCCCCCCTGCCCCTGATCCAATGGCCACGCCCCCTGCAGTCAGGCCCTGGGCCCCTTACTGTGTAAGAGCTGTAACCCCCTAATGGCGGCCCTGCCCCTATACTGCCCAGTCTCTATATAATGCCCCCTCATTACACTCTCCCTCCCCAGTATATTGTCCTTTCCTTGCTGTGCCATCAAACTGTCCCCCCATGCAGCCCCCTCTCTCTTCTACCCCCATACTGTCTCCTCACTTACTTGTCTGGTCACTCTTCTTATTGTCTCCGCATATGCTGTCAGTGCCCCATGCCACCCCCCAGATACGCCCCTAACATTCACACATTTTATAAAAAATACATACAAATATATATACACAGATATGCACGCATACATTACACAGAACTGTACACGTACAGTACAAAGACATGGAGACAAACACACATACACATACAAGCATAAACATACACATACAGGCATGCACATACACACTCATACCCAAGAAGAAAGAAAGAAAAAGACAGTATTTAAAGAGATGCGCACACCAGAAAATAGAGAAGGTATTTAAAAAAAAAATATATATGTACAGTACAGACCAAAAGTTTGGACACACCTTCTCATTCAAAGATTTTTCTTTATTTTCATGACTATGAAAATTGTAGACTCACACTGAAGGCATCAAACTATGAATTAACACATGTGGAATTATATACTGAACAAAAAAGTATGAAACAACTGAAAATATGTCTAATATTCTAGGTTCTTCAAAGTAGCCACCTTATGCTGTGATTACTGCTTTGCACACTCTTGGCATTCTCTTGATGAGCTTCAAGAGGTAGTCACCGGAAATGGTTTTCACTTCACAGGTGTGCCCTGTCAGGTTTAATAAGTGTTTTTTCTTGCCCTATAAATGGGGTTGGGACCATCAGTTCTGTTGTGCAGAAGTCTGGTGGATACACAGCTGATAGTCCTACTGAATAGACTGTTAGAATTTGTATTATGGCAAGGAAAAAGCAGCTAAATAAAGAAAAACGAGTGGCCATCATTACTTTAAGAATTTTAGGTCAGTCAGTCTGAAAAATTGGGAAAACTTTGAAAGTGTCCCCAAGTGCAGTTGCAAAAACCATCAAGCGCTACAAAGAAACTGGCTCACACGAGGACCGACCCAGGAAAGGAAGACCAAGAGTCACCTCTGCTGCGGAGGATAAGTTCATCCGAGTCACCAGCCTCAGAAATCGAAGGTTAACAGCAGCTCAGATTAGAGACCAGGTCAATGCCACACAGAGTTCTAGCAGCAGACACATCTCTACAACAACTGTTAAGAGGAGACTTTGTGCAGCAAGCCTTCATGGTTAAATAACTGCTAGGAAACCACTGCTAAGGACAGGCAACAAGAAGAAGAGACTTGTTCGGGCTAAAGAACACAAGGAATGGACATTAGACCAGTGGAAATCTGTGCTTTGGTCTGATGAGTCCAAGTTTGAGATCTTTTTTTTTTTTTCAGAAAATGTTTATTTGAATGTTTTCAAAACAAAGAAAACCTAGATATCACTCTATACCAATAACATCCAAAGTTAACAGAAAATTAGAGTGACAAGTCCCCTTGTTGGGGGGAAGTTACAAGTACATAAATAAGAAAAAGTGGAACAAGTAATGTTAAGTCGATAGGTGTATAAATCTCTTAGCGGAAGGTATTCAATGTCGTCCCCTATTAATCTATAGGAGAGAGAATCACGATGTAGTATTCCAATCCAGAGAAAGTTCAAGAACAGAGTGAAGGTGTTAGAGAAAAAAAAAAAGAAGATAGAAGAAGATTTACGGGAGAGGAGTAGAAAAGAGGGGGAGAGATTCCAGTCAGAGTAGGGGGGAAGCGGGGAAGAAGGGGAAAGGACAATGTCCAGTCTAGCTGTGGGAGTCTTGTAGGTGACGGGTCAATACGGGCCCATCACGAAAGTACCACCAGGGGGTCCACAGTTTTTGATGTTTATCCCATGTCTCGTTATCTTGGGCCATCAGGGCTTCGATCCTGCATATTCTATCCATCTCTCCTACCCACTCCCCCAGGGAGGGTGTGGTCGCCGATCTCCAATGCCTCGGAATTAAGACTCTATAAGTTTGAGATCTTTGGTTCTAACCACCGTGTCTTTGTGCGACACAGAAAAGGTGAACAGATGGACTCTACATGCCTGGTTTCCACCGTGAAGCATGGAGGAGGAGGTGTGATGGTGATGGGGTGCTACGCCAGATGACCTGGCCTCCACAGTCACCAGACCTGAACCCAATAGAGATGGTTTGGGGTGAGCTGGACCGCAGAGTGAAGGCAAAAGGGCCAACAAAGGCTAAGCATATCTGGGAACTCCTTCAAGACTGTTGGAAGACCATTTCCAGTGACTACCTCTTGAAGCTCATCAAGAGAATGCCAAGAGTGAGCAAAGCAGTAATCACAGCAAAAGGTGGCTACTTTAAAGAACCTAGAATATAAGACATATTTTCAGTTGTTTCACACTTTTTTGTTAAGTATATAATTACACGTTTTAATTCATAGTTTTGATGCCTTCAGTGCGAATCTACAATTTTCATAGTCATGAAAATAAAGAAAACTCTTTGAATGAGAAGGTGTGTCCAAACTTTTGGTCTGTACTGTATATCAAACTTTATTATATACTAAAGGGACTTAAAACATAAACACATAATATGATCACACTGGCTATATAGGTAATTGAAGATACAGAGCCTTGTTAGCATAAATATACAGTATTAATCACAGGACAATACAATGAACCAGCAACGCTGACAAGTGCCAGAGCAAATAGGCTGGTTTCAGACTTGTAGACCCCTCCGCAGTGTCTTGCAGAGGATCCACAAGCTGAGTGCAGGCACCGCAAGTCCCTATGTTTAACATGTCGCGTTCCTGGTGCGGACAAGACTGTGTGATTCGTGTACAAGCATCCGCATGTGCACAAATCACATATTGCAGTGAATGGGTGCGCACGGCCATCTGCACCCAAGCGCAGGCACTTGCGCCCCCATGTTAAACATAGGGACGTGCGGTGCTTGCGCTCAGCTTGCGCAATACGCTGTGGGGGGGTCCGCAAGTCTGAAACCAGCCATAGTGCTCATAGAATTCTATGGTAGGTCAAGACCTGTAAACACTGGACTATATTCCAGAACTCAGATCAGCTATGGGGATCTTTATTGCTTTTTGGTCATTTTTATTGTCCAGTATTTATAAGTCTTGACCTACCATAGAATTCTATGAGCACTATCTGCTCTGGCATTTATCAATGTTGCTGGTTCATTGTATTGTCCTGTGATTAATACTGTATATTTATGCTAACAAGGCTCTGTATCTGCAATTACTTATATAGGCAGTGTGATCACATTATGTTTTTATATGTCCCTTTAGTATATAATAAAGTTTATTTTTTTAGATACCTACTCTATTTTCTGGTGTCTTTTCTTTTTTTCTAGGTTATTCTTGGCATATTCTATTAGATGCTGCACCTGTAACAGTGCACCTTCTTTATATATTCATACACACGCAGCCATACACGTGTGCATATACACGCAGCCATCAACAGACGTAGACATATGCAGCATTTCACACATGCCCAGCCATTCACATGCAGCTATGAACACACAGCCATGCAGATGCACACACGCAGCAATGCCACACACATGAACCCACACGCAGCCACACCACACACACATGTAGCCACACACACCATACACACACATAGCAATACACACCCACATATGTAGCCACATACACATACCCACATGCATCCACACACACCCACATATGTAGCCACACACACACACATGTATCCACACACACCCACATATGTAGCCACACACACACCATACACATACACACATGTATCCACACACACTCACATATGTAGCCACACACACCATACACATACACACATGTATCCACACACACTCACATATGTAGCCACACACACCCACATACAGTTAGGGCCAGAAATATTTGGACAGTGACACAATTTTGGCGAGTTGGGCTCTGCATGCCACCACATTGGATTTGAAATGAAACCTCTACAACAGAATTCAAGTGCAGATTGTAACGTTTAATTTGAAGGGTTGAACAAAAAATATATATAGAAAATGTAGGAATTGTACACATTTCTTTACAAACACTCCACATTTTAGGAGGTCAAAAGTAATTGGACAAATAAACATAACCCAAACAAAATATTTTTATTTTCAATATTTTGTTGCGAATCCTTTGGAGCAATCACTGCCTTAAGTCTGGAACTCATGGACATCACCAAACGCTGGGTTTCCTCCTTCTTAATGCTTTGCCAGGCCTTTACAGCCGCAGCCTTCAGGTCTTGCTTGTTTGTGGGTCTTTCCGTCTTAAGTCTGGATTTCAGCAAGTGAAATGCATGCTCAATTGGGTTAAGATCTGGTGATTGACTTGGCCATTGCAGAATGTTCCACTTTTTTGCACTCATGAACTCCTGGGTAGCTTTGGCTGTATGCTTGGGGTCATTGTCCATCTGTACTATGAAGCGCCGTCCAATCAACTTTGCAGCATTTGGCTGAATCTGGGCTGAAAGTATATCCCGGTACACTTCAGAATTCATCCGGCTACTCTTGTCTGCTGTTATGTCATCAATAAACACAAGTGACCAAGTGCCATTGAAAGCCATGCATGCCCATGCCATCACGTTGCCTCCACCATGTTTTACAGAGGATGTGGTGTGCCTTGGATCATGTGCCGTTCCCTTTCTTCTCCAAACTTTTTTCTTCCCATCATTCTGGTACAGGTTGATCTTTGTCTCATCTGTCCATAGAATACTTTTCCAGAACTGAGCTGGCTTCTTGAGGTGTTTTTCAGCAAATTTAACTCTGGCCTGTCTATTTTTGGAATTGATGAATGGTTTGCATCTAGATATGAACCCTTTGTATTTACTGTCATGGAGTCTTCTCTTTACTGTTGACTTAGAGACAGATACACCTACTTCACTGAGAGTGTTCTGGACTTCAGTTGATGTTGTGAACGGGTTCTTCTTCACCAAATAAAGTATGCGGCGATCATCCACCACTGTTGTCATCCGTGGACGCCCAGGCCTTTTAGAGTTCCCAAGCTCACCAGTCAATTCCTTTTTTCTTAGAATGTACCCAACTGTTGATTTTGCTACTCCAAGCATGTCTGCTATCTCTCTGATGGATTTTTCTTTTTTTTCAGCCTCAGGATGTTCTGCTTCACCTCAATTGAGAGTTCCTTTGACCGCATGTTGTCTGGTCACAGCAACAGCTTCCAAATGCAAAACCACACACCTGGAATCCACCCCTGACCTTTTAACTACTTCATTGATTACAGGTTAACGAGGGAGACGCCTTTAGAGTTAATTGCAGCCCTTAGAGTCCATTGTCCAATTACTTTTGGTCCCTTGAAAAAGAGGAGGCTATGCATTACAGAGCTATGATTCCTAAACCCTTTCTCCGATTTGGATGTGGAAACTCTCATATTGCAGCTGGGAGTGTGCACTTTCAGCCCATATTATATATATAATTGTATTTCTGAACATGTTTTTGTAAACAGCTAAAATAACAAAACTTGTGTCACTGTCCAAATATTTCTGGCCCTAACTGTATGTAGCCACATACACATATGTAGCCACACACACACACAATACACCCATACACATACACACATGTATCCACACACACCATACACATACACACATGTATCCACACACACCCACATATGTAGCCACATACACATATGTAGCCACACACACACACACCATACACATACACACATGTATCCACACACACCCATATATGTAGCCACACACACCATACACATACACACATGTATCCACACACACTCACATATGTATCCACACACACTCACATATGTAGACACATACACACACACATGGATCCACACACACTCACATATGTAGCCACACACACCCACATATGTAGCCACATACACATACACATATGTATCCACACACACTCACATATGTAGACACATACACACACATGGATCCACACACACTCACATATGTAGCCACACACACCCACATATGTAGCCACATACACATACACATATGTAGCCACACACACCATACACATACACACATGTATCCACACACACCCACATATGTAGCCACACACACCATACACATACACACATGTATCCACACACACTCACATATGTAGCCACACACACCCACATATGTAGCCACATACACATACACACATGTATCCACACACACTCACATATGTAGACACATACACACACACATGGATCCACACACACTCACATATGTAGCCACACACACCCACATTTGTAGCCACATACACATACACACATGTATCCACACACACTCCCATATGTAGACACATACACACACATGGATCCACACACACTCACATATGTAGCCACACACACCCACATATGTAGCCACATACACATACACATATGTAGCCACACACACCATACACATACACACATGTATCCACACACACCCACATATGTAGCCACACACACCCACATATGTAGCCACATACACACACATATGTAGCCACACACACCATACACATACACACATGTATCCACACACACCCACATCTGTAGCCACACACACCATACACATATGTATCCAGACACACTCACATATGTAGCCACACACACCATACACATATGTATCCAGACACACTCACATATGTAGCCACACACACCATACACATATGTATCCAGACACACTCACATATGTAGCCACACACACCCACATATGTAGCCACATACACATACACACATGTATCCACACACACTCACATATGTAGACACATACACACAAACATGTATCCACACACACTCCCATATGTAGACACATACACAGGGGCGTAACTACAATAGGTGCAGGGGTTGCGATCACACCCGGGCCCTGCAGCCTAGGGGGGCCCAAAAGTCCCTTTGGCACATAGAAAAAGACTAATGCTATTAAAGATTTGCAATAATTGGGGGCCCCGTTGGAGCTTTCGCATCGGGGCCCCTGGGCCTGAAGTTACGCCACTGCACATACACACACATGTATCCACACACACTCATATATGTAGCCACACACACCCACATATGTAGACACATACACATGTATCCACACACACATAAAAATCAGGGCTAGAGAAGCACAACACACATAGCTCACCTTTCCCCTGGGCTTGTCTGCCATTCAGCTCCTCTGTAGCAGGGCCGTCTGCTGGCAGTGAGGAGGCTGGCCCAGCATACAGAGTTATCATAAGTGAAAGGTTTGGAGACCATTAACAACTGCTGGGGGAGCATACACAGGCGGGAATTGGCCAGCTTGTAATGGTGCCCGCCACCTCTCCCTACAAGCGCTTTGCCGCGCTCCGCTCTGGAGGGCCGCAGGACCTGGTGCTGCCTCAGCCTTAAAGGTACATCACCCTGCTCCAGCCGCAGGGTGAATTAGCTCTGTCACCCTTTATGCAAATTCACTTCTATCTGATATCAATAAGTGGAAACTATTTTATTTTCAATAGATATTAAATACTTAGATGTTTAACCCCTCCCTGTCCTGTGACACAGCAGCAGAGATGCAGAGGTTTGCCAGAGAAAGAAAGTTGAGCATTTGGTGACTTCAGTATTTATAAGACAAATCCAGGATTACCTCTGCTTGCTTTACTCCTGGTTTTGCCTTAGGCCGGCCTCACACCACGTTTTTTCCCCTGTCAGGCTGTGTCCAGTGCTTTGCAGGAGGCACCGGACACAGTCTGACAGGTCCGGACAAATAGAAGCGGAGTGTTAATATGCCCTCCGGTCCTGTTTGAAGCCAGATTTTGCAGAGCACAGCTTCAGGAGCTGTCCCCTACTGAAATGGTGCTGAACATCTTCACAGGTGACAGCTCCTGGTGCTGAAGTTCAGAGGAGCTCACGCTGAACTGCAGCAGCCGACATACGGGAACCTGACAGACTCTCTGTCAGGTCCGGCACGATCCGGCGCCCCATAGACTCTCATGTTAGGGGGTGCCGGATCATGTTAGGGGGTGCCGGATCGTGCTGGAACCGGGAGAATCTGGTAGGATCTGGTTTGCTTAAATTTTTCGCCCCAGACACAAAAATGATGCAAGCTCCGTTTTTGTGTCCGTTTGCCTGATGCTGCCGGACAGGGACAAAAGAAGATGGCAAATAGCTGCCATCGGGCCCTGTTCAGCACCATAGGGCTGCATTATGTCAAAATTGCGTCCGGGGCTGTCTGATTCACATTGGACAGCCCTGGACCTGATCACAACGTGGTGTGAAGTCAGCCTTACAAATACTGAGGTACAAAACTCACCAAATACTCAAAGTGCCACATTCTTCTGATGGTGCGGATTCCACCAATAAATATGTGATCACATTCCTAACCTGTGCACAGGGGCGGACTGGCCCAGGTTGCAGGGAGGCAATTGCCCCCCAGGCCGGTGATTTAGTCCTACTTTAGAGCCGCCCCCTCAGTGAGAGCGGCCGCGCGGGACCCGGGACGCAGCAGGCAGGATCGCAGTAATGGTGAGCGCACAGTGGTGTGCAGGAGCCGCCTGTGTTTTACAGTTCACGCTGTCCACGCTACACTATAATAGGTATAACGCATAACAGGTATTTGCATATAGCTGAAGAATGGGTGGGCTCCTGGAGTCAATTTTCCTGGTGGGCCCCAGACACCCCAGTCCGGCGCTGGGTATACATTCACAGTTTCTCTTAATGTATCCCTGAAGAAGAGGTCGGGACGACCTTGAAATGCGTAGGAGTAAAGATCACAATTTAATAATAGAGAGGGCATTTGTCATTATATGCAGCAGCGCAGATCGAATTATCTTTGTCCTTTGGATACTACGTGACCATCCTTGAGGTTATGGATCCTGCGGCAGCTGTTTAATTTGTGGGTCGTACAACTAATCAAGGTGAGCAGTTCACAAACTGCATACATTCCTTTGCACCAAATGGATTAGACCCATTGCGCCCTTGTCTACCCCCTTTTATTTAGGCATTTACAAGTTCATGACCACTTATAAAATGTGTTCAAAGTGCTGCCCATTGTGTTGGATTGTCAATGGAACCCTCTTCTCCCACTCTTGACACACTGATAGCAACAACACAGAAGAAATGCTAGCACAGGCTTCCAGTATCCATTGTTTCAGATGTTGCACATCTCGTATCTTCACAGCATAGACAATTGCCTCCAGATGAGTGAGGCAAACTTTTTTATGAATGGTGAAGTTAACAATCAAAACCGCCTCTATTGGTCTGACACTAAAGGCCCCCTTACACAGTACGATGTCCCAGCGATCCGAACAATGATGGGGCCACTGGGATATCATTAGCCAATCGCTGGTGAGCTGTCAAACAAGCAAACTCACCAGCGATCAGTGAGAATGCTAGTGACCAGGGTAAACATCGGGTAACTAATCAGAGCACTGCACTTAGTTACCCGATATTTACCCTAGTTACCAGCTCCCAGCATGTGCTGTGCGGCGCTGGGAGGTCGTTTATCGTTGGTTTCCCGCTGTCACTCACGCCGATGCTGGCCACCCAGCGGGAGACCAACGATAAAATGATGGTCCTGGCCTATTTCTTGCACGATCGACGTTCAAAGAACTTATCATTGGTCGTTGATACGTGTCACACGCAACAATGTCGTTTCGACGTCGCCGCAACATCACAAAACCGGTGACGTTGCAACGATATCATTAATGATATGGTAGTGTGTGACGGGGCCTTAACTCACAGTGGAAAGATCCCTCCAAGACTATTGGAACACAAAAATTGATGGTATGGTGTGGTATATGGGGTTCAAAGATAGTGGGGACATTCTTCACCAATGGAAACCTCAATGCCACTGCATATCTGAAATTGCTACATGATTCAGATATCCAGTGGCATTGGGGTTTCCGTTCCTGTTCTGGGATGTGTGAAAGTGTTGCCTTAAACTAAGTTAGATCACTGCATGGAGTGCAGACACGGAAAATTTCCAAAATGGGAATTGGCCAAAAAACATTGTTTAGATGAGGTTGATGAACCAGGGACAGCTTTTACGAGTTTGTCCCTGAGATTGGATTCTCTCTTGTGGCTAAAAAGCAGGGTATTCTGGAACTCACTGATTTTCAGATATGCTCTCCACAGTATGGGACAATGTTGAGTGATGATCCGTTTTATTAGGGGCTGAAAGGGATGGTATGTTTTAATAAACTCAACCTGTTGCAGGTCTCTAGCTCTACATGTGGGCTCTCCCTCACGTGGTCTAGCCAAATCAAGTAGATAATCTCTTGTTGTGAATCTAGTCTCAGTGTGTATCTGTGCACAGATAATGGGGTCAGTGACCATTCTCTTGATCCTAATGTGTTGAGAGAATATGGCAAAGAGCGCTTGATATGTTTCGGGTGACTGCTGGCATAATGAAGCAGGCTATTCCTGTCAGTGGGCTTGGTATAGAGATCAATAGATAAACTGCCATCGGGCTGTAACGGCTGGTTTTCACTCTGGGCACCAATAGCACTCGTAAGCTGGACTTATTCATTTTTGTATATAAAAAAATTATGACTTTTGGAATAAGGGAAGAAAAAAAGGACAAAATTGCCACACATGGACCCCCTCCCAAGTCCCCAGTATGACCACCCAACCCCATTCACGTAAACTAAATTGCTTTGCGCACAGCGGTCACCTCCTCTGGCGCAATGTACTGAATCCACAGCTGTGTGAAGGAGATGACCACTGAGTACACTGAGCTGCGGATTCGGTACTCTGTGTCAGAGGAGATGAGTGCTATATGCAATGTGGTGAGTGCACTCACCTTCTCCCGCTGCAGCCGATTGCTCTATGTCAGTGCTGCGATTCATCTTCACAGAGTGGGTGGCTGCAAGAGAGAGGATGCTCCACTGACACAGAGCGGGTTAATGCAAGAGAGAGGGGAATGCTCCACTGACACAGAGCGGGAAGCTGCGACAGAGAGGAGGACCCTCCACTGACAGCATGGGCACAGGGGGAGGAGGTAAGCGCACACACACCATATTTCATACAGCACTCATCACCTCCTCTGACACAGTATACCAAATCTGCACCTTAGTGCATTCAGTGGTCATCTCCTTCACACAGCTGTGTATTCGGTACACTGTGGCAGAGGAGGAGGTGACCACTGTGTGCAATGTGGTTCAGTTCATATAGATGAATGGGAAAGGGTGGTAATATTGGGGACTGGGGAGGCAGTCATACTAGGGACTAAAGAAGGCTTGTAGGAGTCTGGGGGGGGGCACCATGGTGGAGTCTGGGAGGGGGTGTGCCTGTAGGAGTCTGAGGATGGCTGGGTATGCTGGAGTCTGGGGAAGAGATGGGCTTGTAGGAATCTGGAAGTAAACAAGTAGTGACATTTGCACCCAGGCTTCGAAACATACACACCTCTGGTCGGGGGTGAGGCTGCTGATCCAGACGCAAAAAGGTGATATCTAAGTAACCATGCAAAATGTTGACAGCGTGTAAATTACAAACGGTCAGCATTTTGTAGCCTATATACACATATAAATTATACAAACAGCCTGGACAACCCCTTTAAGGTGTCATTTGGTTGTAGGGATTGAAATGGACAACTACTTTACATTGTGTCTGCAATAGTTTTCATAAATGTACCCTAATCTATAATTTTACTTTAAAATGAAACTTTACTTCCCATTGAGTTTTTGCTTCTTCAAATGCGCTCTGATGAGTCATGTATTCTTATTTAAGAAATAGTAAGATTTTTTATGGTTCTTTTTTGCTAATAATGATGGTAATCTTTATTATATTACTTCAGATTATTACTGACTTCAAGATAGGGAATGTGAAAAAAGTAATTTTGAAATGATGACAGTGACAGGAGAAAATCCATGTGGGATCGATCAGCCTGTCAAATCTTCCACTTTGAATACAATTTTGGCCAGATATCAGAGGTTTTACTTTTTTTTTATACATAGCAAAAGTCAGTCTGTTGTAACTGAGGATAAGATGGTATTAAAAATCAGGGTTTTCATTGATTAGTTCATTATAATTATTACCACAACATCCTACATTGATACACCCCTTGTAAAATAATTATAATTGTACTAGCTGTGAGCCCGATTCTAAATAATCAGGAGTCTAGAATCTGTATATAATTTTTTTAAGAGTTTTAAATAATAGACTTAAACACCAGATATATGACTAAGTAGGCGATGTAGGCAGAACTGTGAGGGTAGCAATATAGTGGAGGTGTAGAAAGAGTTAATGTCCGACTAACAGGACTATAACAGAGTAGGAACTTATAATGATATCAAAAATGTTATTGAAGGAGTTAATGTCCCACAGGCACTCCCACAACAGACTCAGCGATGTAAATTATATCCAAAATGGTGTTCAAGGGGTTAATGTACCAGTGGCAGTAGTTATAAACACTACCAAATATGCAGTTAATGCTGAACTGGTATATAATGGGTTAATTTCGCAGTGTCATTACAACTATACACTGTGTAATAGAAATAACAACAATAATAGAACATAAGGGGTTAATGTTCCTACTGGCAGTAGTAATAGAGACTACAAAGTATGGAGTTAAGGCAGAAATGGTATATAAGGGGTTAACTTCGCAGTGGCAGTACAACTACACGCTGTGTTATAGAAATTACAGATAAGGCTGCTTTCACACTGCAGTTTTTTCACTGATCAGTGTCCATCAGATTTGTGTGCCAAAACCCGGAGAGGAACCAGCAAAGGAACTTGCAGAGAAAAACTATAATTGAAAGCTTGACACCTGTTGTGAGTTTTGGAGACACTCCTGGTTTTGGCACACAAATCTGATGGACACTGATCAGTGAAAAAACTGCAGTGTGAAAGCAGCCTAAAACGGAATGTAAAGGGTTAATGTTGCTACTGTCATGAGTACAATGAAAGAAGCGCCTCACTTGCCATTGAGATACATGAAGGACATTGAGTTTGACTTTGAGTAAATTTGAAACTCAAAGTCCTCCATGTATCTCAATGGGAAGTGAGGCGCTATTCTCATTGGTCGCTGTGTGCTGGCGCCGACCAATGAGAATAGCGCCTCACTTACAGCGGTAAATTTGAAACTCAAAGTCCTCCATTATATCTCAATGGGAAGTGAGGCGCTATTCTCATTGGTCGCTGTGTGCTGGCGCCGACCAATGAGAATAGCGCCTCACTTACAGCGGTAAATTTGAAACTCAAAGTCCTCCATTATATCTCAATGGGAAATGAGGCGCTATTCTCATTGGTCGCTGTGTGCTGGCGCCGACCAATGAGAATAGCGCCTCACTTACAGTGCTAAATTTGAAACTCAAAATCCTCCATTATATCTCAATGGGAAGTGAGGCGCTATTCTCATTGGTCGCTGTGTGCTGGCGCCGACCAATGAGAATAGCGCCTCACTTCCCATTGAGATATAATGGAGGACTTTGAGTTTCAAATTTACCGCTGTAAGTGAGGCGCTATTCTCATTGGTCGGCGCCAGCACACAGTGACCAATGAGAATAGCGCCTCACTTCCCATTGAGATATAATGGAGGACTTTGAGTTTCAAATTTACCGCTGTAAGTGAGGCGCTATGCTCATTGGTCGCTGTGTGCTGGCGCCGACCAATGAGCATAGCGCCTCACTTCCCATTGAGATATAATGGAAGAATTTGAGTTTCAAATTTACCGCTGTAAGTGAGGCGCTATGCTCATTGGTTGCTGTGTGCTGGCGCCGACCAATGAGCATAGCGCCTCACTTCCCATTGAGATACATAGCGGTCTTTAGAGCTGTGCATGACCGGGCCCTTGGTTCTATTTTCGGCCACGGCGCTCGGCTCTCGTCGGTCGTCGCCGGTGCTCGCAATGGCCGCCGCGCAGCCATTGCTCGCGCCCCTGCAACGGCTCGCGTGGGCGCCGCGCGCCCACGGCCACGACGACGGCAGTAGCGCCGAATCTTACAGAAGTGCGTTAGGGGAATTATATATTAGATTATTGTATTTCTCTATTTACCTCCCTCTAGTAACCTCCCAATCCTGATATTTCCTTTTTCATATAGGATACTACTAGAGATGAGTCGATCTTTTGAAATTCAAATCTGCAAACTGTGCAAAATTTTCTCCCTAAAATTTGATGTTCACCAAATAAATTTGGGTTAATGTCAATACTGAAAACATGGAAGTTATCAGAAAATATAAGTGAGGGAGAGAAGAGGGAGAGAGAACCCACTGATCATAAGAATTTACACTCTAAAGGACAGAGAGAAAAAGAGGACACTGCTAGTCATAAGAGTTTACATTCTCCTAAAAAAAGAGTGGGGACCCTGCTGAAAACAAGAGTTACACTATACAGGAGAAATTACCTTCCCCAGTGACTTTGGAGATGGAAAATTACTCTCTTGTACAAACTGTTCTATGCTCGGAAACTCTGTGATGGCGCAGGTACTGTCCACTACTGTGCAAGGTATGATAATCCGATTGAAATAGTAGCTTCATTGCATTAACCTGTTAACGACGGCCTTACGTCTACAGACGTCGGAAAAAAGGGTACTTATGCCTAGCCGATGTCTGTAGACGTAAGGCAGAACTAAGCCCAGGTGCGCAGCCCCTGGAGCTAAAATCTCTAGGGTATTAGCGTACCGATTGTAGCTGAGACCCTAGAGATTAGGAATTGGCTGGTGTTTTACCGGCACCAGTCATGTGATGACCAGTAAGCACCGTTTACCAGTCATCACATTAGAAAAAGTGAAAGTGCCGGTAAAAAGTACTTTCACTTTGATCCGACATGAAAACACATGTCGGATCAAAGTGAGAGTATTAACCCCTTAGCCCACCAAGACCCTCTGTACTGGTGATCAGAGCCCCCACCCCATCCCTCCCCCAGAACATCTAAAAATGGCGGTGGCCAGCGGTAAAACCCACCGCCACCGCTGCATCTCTATGCGATCTGACAGGTCAGATCACATAGAGATGCCGCCATTCCTGGGGGTCCCCTCAGTGGCCCCCCAATGTAATTCTCCCCCCCACCCGTGTATTCCGATCCCCCCCCTCCTCCCTGCTCCGCTCCCCAGCTCCTGGTGTTTCCCCATCTCCCCTGATCCTCACCCCTCTGGCCATCCCACACCCCCCCATCACCCCTCGGGCATCCACCCCTCCTACCCTCGACCCCTTCCCACTCTGATCCGCTCCCCCCTAGCCCCCCTTCCCTGTCTTTCATACTTGCCAACCTCCAGAGCTGGCCAGTCCTGCAGCGTCGCCCGCCGTCCTCTCTCTGCCTCTGTCCCGGTGCGGCTGCTCTGTGTGCGGGGGGACAGAGTCAGAGTTAACTCCTGAATGACCACACAGGGGTGATCTGCAGTTAGCCCCCTGTGTGGTCACAAGAGGTTAACTGTAGAACATCATCCTTGTGAGGTCACAAGGGGTTACCTAATCTGCAGTTAACCCCTTGTGATCACACAGGGATGATGATCTGCAGTTAACCACAAGGGGTTAACTGCAGATCATCATCCCTGTGTGGTCACAAGGGGTTACCTGATCTGCAGTTAACCTCTTTTTGACCACACAGGGGGTTAACTTCAGATCATCATCTGAATGAGAATTGTCGTGGGACCTCCCACTGGACTACGTCGGACGTCACACTAATAAAGATGGGGTCTAAATATGTGTTTGTGTGTTTTTTTTTCAAATAAAAAAAATTTGTGTTGTGTCTTCTTTACAATTTACTAGAGATTCCTAATGGTCCGGTCTAATACTGGCCAGACGTTTTTGAATCTCGGGCTTAGTGCCAGCTGCCAAAAAGCTGGCATTAACCCCTTATTACCCAGTCTGCCACCGCTACACGTCAGCTGGAGGAGCTGGATACATCGCCAGAAAATGGCGCTTCTATGAATGCGCTATTTTCTGGGGCTGCTGCAGGCTGCAATTTGAGCGAGGGGGGGCCCAGAAAGCTTGGGCCTCCTTACGCCAAGGATTCCAGCCCCCAGCTGCCTAGTTGTACCTGGCTGGCCCAAAAATGTGGCGAAGCCCACGCCATTTTTAAAAAAAAATTATTTCAAGAAATAATTTTAAAAAAAGGGCTTCCCTATATTTTTAGTTTCCAGCCAGGTAAAACTAGACAGAAGGAGTTGGTGGCAGCCCGTAGCTGCCTGCTGTACCTGGCTGGACCAAAAATATGGCGAAGCCCCACATCATTTTTTTAAAAAAATGTAATAAAGAAATACTAAAAAAAAAAGCAGGAGAGGAGACGACCAGGACACGGTGTATCTGTATTTTGTGCACATGCTCTAAAAGTGAGAAATTGTGTGAAAAAAAGAAAATGTTCAATATGACGTTATCAAATTTTGTGAAGTAGCTGCAGGTTCCAAATGCTCACTATACCCCTAGATATAATCCTTGAGGCGTCTAGTTTCCAAAATGGGGTCACTTGTGCGGGAGCTCCAATGTTTAGGCACACAGTGGCTCCCCATATGCGACATGTTGTCCGCTAACTATTGGAGCTAATTTTCCATTCAAATTGTTAGCGGACACCATGTCGCATATGGAGAGCCCCTGTGTGCCTAAATATTGGAGCTCCCCCACAAGTGACCCCATTTTGGAAACTAGACCCCCCAAGGAACATATCTAGATGCATAGCGAGCACTTTCAACTCCCAGGTGCTTCACAAATTAGTCCGTAAAAAAGAACAAAAAGAACATTTTGTGAAAAAAAGTACTTTTTCATTTTTACGGTTCAGTTTGTGAAGCACCTGGGGGTTCAAAGTGCTCACTATGCATCTAGATAAGTTCCTTAGGGGCGTCTTGTTTACCAAATAGGGTCACTTGTGGGGGAGCCCCAATGTTTAGGCACATAGGGGCTCTCCATACGTGACATGGTGTCCATAAACAATTGGAATTGTAAGTGGATACCATGTCGTGTATGGCGAACCCCTGTGCGCCTAAACATTAGAGCTCCCTCACAAGTGACCCCATTTTGGAAACTAGACACCCCAAGGAACTTATTTAGATGCAGAGTGAGCACTTTGAAACCCCAGGTGCATCACAAATTGATCCGTAAAAATGAAAAAGTCCCGCCTCAACATTTACCATTTACCATCTATCATTTATTTTGCTTCAATTTTACTTTCAAATTTTTTTTTCTCTCTCTCTACATATATATATGCGTCATTTGATATGGCACTCTTGGCCCACAGGGCGAACAGAGAGGTGGGGGAGGAGTGCCTAACTCTAAACATTTGATAATCAGGCTGCTATTAGTCGAGCAGGAGACACAGTGGTCAAGTAGGCCGCGGGTTGAGGGGTGTGGGTATAACACGGTGGACTACATCGGAGATTATGGAGGTCATGGACTTGTGGTTGGGGAAGGGGGGAGGGGGTGAAGGGGAAATGTTGGTAGTTGCATTTATGTTTGAATTGTTGGAGATGTTTTTCCTTTTCAGGTGCATATGGGAGGGATTACGATTAATGCTAAAGGCGGGAGAGATGACTAGGGAATGTGAGCCTCTAGGGGGGAGGGAGTGGACACCTAGGACCGCAAATCTGATGAGTGACGACCATGGTTAGAGTATTATCGTGGAATGTCAAGGGACTAAGATCCCCAGGAAAGAGATCATTAATTTTACGACATTTAAAAAAGCTAAAAGGGGACATAGTCCTTTTGCAGGAAACACACTTGTTGGCGGAAGATTTGTTTAGGATGCGGAAATCATGGGTGGGAGCTGTGTACGGAGCAGGGGCAGTGGGACGGAAAGCGGGAGCTCTAATACTGATCAACAAAAATCTGCCACACAAGGTGATCAGCAGCGAACATGATGAATTGGGAAGATATGTACATGTCATCATAGAATGCCATGGGGAGTGTCTAAATATTCACAACATCTATGCTCCTAATACTGAACAATCGACGTTCTATGATACTCTCCACAATAAATTGTTACAGATGGACAAAAGTAACCTAATCATTGGGGGGGACTTCAATTCGGTAATGCACACGGGGGAGGACAGACTGCCGGGGGGAGATAGCAGACGGACATCCACACTAACAAAAACGGCACTGTTATCCTTTACGGAGGGGCTGGGAGTCCACGACATTTGGAGGCGGCATAACCCAGAGGGAAGAGAGTTTACTCATTTCTCTCATCCCCACAATACGTGGTCTAGGATAGACTTGTCTCTGGTAAGTGACATAGTGACCCAGAGGGTAAAAGAGGTGGACATATTGCCCATGGTGATATCGGACCACAGCCCAGTATTGTTACATATAGTAGATACGCATCCTAGAGGGACGGACTTCATATGGCGCTTTCCCTCGTATCTAAATGAGGATCCTAACTTTAAGCTGCTTCTGGGAGAGTGGTGGTCTGAATATCAACACGACAATGCTGCTCACACAGACAATCCAGGCCTGTTCTGGGAAACGGCTAAAGTGGTAATGCGAGGGAAAATACTAGTCTACACAACCAATAAGAAAAAACAGATCAATGAGAAATTCCAAGAACACAGTGAGGAGGTTAGGCGGACGTATACGGCGTTTAAGGAGAATCCCTCAGTACAGAACAAGAGTATCTGGATGACCCAGAAGCAGTCCTTTGAGGAATGGGCCAAAGTAAGGGAGAATATGTCGCAAGCTGATTGGGAAGCTAGGATGCATAGATTTGGCGACAAGGCGGGAAAAAGCTTAGCAAATCTGGCAAAGGGCAGAGTGCCTTCCACATTGATAACGTCAATAAAGGGGGGGAATGGTCTGTCCACGTCTGTCCCCTCAGAAATAGTAAGGGTTCTGGGGGATTACTATGCCTCACTGTATGGCCCCCCTGCTGATTCACCCTCAGAAGGAAGGGACTGGCTTAAAGGCGTAGAGCTGCCATCGTTATCGGAGGATAGCTTACACTCGCTTAATGCGAAAATCACCCAAGATGAGGTCAAAGACGCCATCGGAAACCTTAATTCGAGCAAGGCTCCGGGTCCGGACGGCTTTGGCGGAGGCTTTTACAAGGCCCTGAAAGAACAGGTGACACCGCCTTTGACGGCTCTCTTTAATGATTTCATGGGGGGTGGTAAAATCCCGGAACAAATGAACACGGCGCATATAAAGTTAATTCCAAAAGGGAATAAAAATTTGGATGACCCGGGAAGCTACCGCCCAATTTCCTTGATTAATCTAGACCTAAAGCTGATCTCAAAGATTCTGGCAAACAGACTGGCGGTGGTGCTGCCTTCTCTAATAGATACGCAGCAGGCGGGATTTGTAAAGGGGCGTTCGGCGGCGTGGAACATCCGAAAGGCGGTGTTGGTGGTAGATGTGGTTGGACAGGATAGGGGAGGAGGTTGTGGGGATCCAGCCATGGTCACGCTCGATGCTGAAAAAGCTTTTGATAACGTGAGGTGGCCATGGCTGGATCTTGTACTTGACGCGATTGGTCTACTGGGCCCGTTCAGAACATATCTCCGTAGCTTATATCATGGCCCCAAGGCTAGAGTTAGTATTCCGAGATTCTTGTCTTCAGTTTTTTGTCTGGGAAGGGGAACGAGGCAGGGTTGCCCATTATCACCGCTCCTTTTTGACTTGGCCATTGAGCCCCTGTCCAGATTTTTGAATAAAGGGGGAGGGTACTCAGGAATAAAAGTGGGAGATGTCGAACAGAGAATTAATCTGTTTGCGGATGATATAGTACTATACCTGGACAACCCACGGAGAGACCTACCTACGGTCTTACAACATATAGAACGGTTTGGGAGGTTTTGGGGTTCAAATTAAATAGGGGGAAATGCGATATTCTCTTTTTAAAACAACCCTCACAGGGGGAGGCGAGGAGGGGCGAGACGTCGAGTCTCTGTGGGATTCCGACAGCTTCGAAATCCTTAAAATACTTAGGCATCCAGATAGCAAGAACGGTGGACCAGATATACCACTTAAATTATGATCACCTGCTAGATAAGATAAAGGGGGAGCTGGAAAGGTGGAAAGACCTGCCTTTGTCGCTGCTGGGGCGTTGTCATCTGGTGAAGATGGTCAGCTTCCCGAAGCTGCTATATCCACTGCAAACCTTGCCGTTGTTGCTAAGGCGGGAAGACGTGGACAGAATCAATGCAATCTTCTCTAAATTTATTTGGCGGAATTCACGACCTAGAATTAGGCTCCGCACATTGATGTCTGCCAGGGAGGTGGGAGGTCTGGGCTTCATTAATGTCAAGGGATATAATCTTGCCTGTCTGACTAGGCACGTGGCGGATTGAATGAGGGGCTCCAGCAAGTTTACCGATTGGAATGTAGAGACTTCTCTATGTAGGCCATGGAGCCTGGCGTCCCTACTACACACGCCGGGAGCACGGCTACCACAACATATCAAAAAGATGGCCATTTTCCGTGACACCATAGTCTCATGGAAAGCGGTTCGGAAAAAAATAGGATTGCCATGGAAAGTCTCTAAATACCTCGAGCTGTGGACCCATCCTGATTTTCCCCAGGGGAGGGATAATACATTATTTGAGATTTGGAGGGATAAAGGAATCCGCACGGTGAAGGATCTGTTGCACACATTAGAATCTAGATGGTTGCGGGGAGGAGAACTTCTGGATACATACATGCACCTAGATATGTTCCTTGGGGGGATCTAGCTTCCAAAATGGGGTCACTTGTGGGGGAGCTCCAATGTTTAGGCACACAGGGGCTCTCCATATGCGACATGGTGTCCACTAACAATTTGAATGGAAAATTAGCTCCAATAGTTAGCGGACACAATGTCGCATATGGAGAGCCCCTGTGTGCCTAAACATTGTAGCTCCCCCGCAAGTGACCCCATTTTGGAAACTAGACACCCCATGGAATTTATTTAGATGCATAGTGAGCACTTTGAACCCCCAGGAACTTCACAAATTGATCTGTAAAAATGAAAAAGTACTATCTTTGCCACAAAAATTTTCTTTTTTCATTTTTACGGATTCATTTGTGAAGCACCTGGGGGTTCAAAGTGCTCACTATGCATCTAAATAAATTTCTTGGGGTGTCTAGTTTCCAAAATGGGGTCACTTGTGGGGGAGCTACAATGTTCAGGCACACAGGGGCTCTCCATACGCGACATGGTGTCCGCTAACTATTGGAGCTAATTTTCCATTCAAATTGTTAGTAGACACCATGTCGCATATGGAGAGCCCCTGTGTGCCTGAACATTGTAGCTCCCCCACAAGTGACCCCATTTTGGAAACTAGATCCCCCAAGGAACATATCTCGATGCATAGTGAGCACTTTTAACTCCCAGGTGCTTCACAAATTAGTTTGTAAAAAGGAAAAAAAGATTTTTGTGAAAAAAAAAGTACTTTTTCATTTTTACGGATCAATTTGTGAAGCTTCTAGGGTTTCAAAGTGCTTACTATGCATCTAAATAAGTTCCTTGGGGTGTTTAGTTTCCAAAATTTGGTCACTTGTGGGGGAGCTCCAATGTTTAGGCACACAGGGGCTCACCATACACGACATGGTATCCACTTACAATTCCAATTGTTAGTGGACACCATGTCACATATGGAGAGCCCCTACGTGTCTAAATATTGGAGCTCCCCCACAAGTGACCCCATTTTGGAAACTAGACACCCCAAGGAACGTATTTAGATGCATAGTGAGCACTTTGAAGCCCCAGGTGCTTAACAAACTGATCGGTATAAATGAAAAAGTACTTTTTATCACAAAAATCTTCTTTTTTTCATTTTACAGACTAATTTGTGAAGCACTTGGGGGTTGAAAGTGCTCACTATGCATCTAGAGGGACTAATGCCAGCTATGAATTGCTATGTGGCACTAAGCCTAAGGTTCTTAATGTCGGGCCAATATTAGACCCGGCCTTCATGAACCTCTAAGTAGATAGTAAATAATACACTTCACTGTGAATAGTCATTTATCTGTAAAAAGAACACAATCACAACCCTTTTTCCCATCTTTCTTACTCCCCAAAAAAACCTCCATAATAATCCTCAGCGATGTCCGATCTTAGCAGGACCCGAAACTCATTGCCTGCTGTGAGTGAGGTTATGTCACAGTCTGGTTCATTTGAGGTTAGCTAGAGTGACACGGCTGAGCTCTGATCTCAATTGAAGTTTCTCACATCACCCTGCTCACAGCCGGAAGTGAGTTTTGTGTTCCGCTGTGAGCAGATGTCGCTGACGATTATCGTGGAGGTTTTTTTGAGGAATAATAAAAATGAGAAAAAGGTTGTGTGGTTGTGTTCTTTTTACAAACAAATGATTTTTTACGGTGTGGTGTATTATTTACTATGTATTTAGAGCTTCATGATGGTTGGGTGTAACATTGACCCAACATTATGAACCTTGGGCTTTGTACCTGCTGGCAATACATAGCTGGCATTACCCCCTTATCTGCCAAACGCACAGGGCAGCTGGAAGAATTGGGTACAACTACAGAAAATGGCACTTCTATGAATGCGCCAATTTTTTAAGGAAGCAGCGGGCTGCAAATTGCAGTGTGGGGGGTCCAGAATGCTTGGGCTTCCCCATGCTGAGGATTTCAGACCCCAGCTGCCTAATTTTACCTGGCTGGCAACCAAAAATACGGTAAAACCCCTCGTGATTTTTTTTTTATTTCAAGAAATAATGTTAAAAAAAGGACCATCCTGTATTTTTTGATTACCAGTCAGGTAAAACTAAGCAGGTGGGGGTGCAAGTTTACAAAATATAGAGGGTGGGACATTGTATAGCTTTTTGACATATGTATATCTATCAATCTATCAAGCTATCCTAGCTTTTTAGAGTATGTAAAATATTATGTAAAAAAAAATTGTGTGTGCAGTCTGTGTGTCACACATTTTTCTTGTACCCATTGAATTGTATTGTAGAGAGTCACAGAATACTGCGATTTGCCCTGCATGCTGAATCTTAAACAGGAAAAAGAAGCAAATATACGTTGACCTATTGGTGCGAGAGCAATGCAATGTTTTCTCGCATTGCTCTCACAGATTTTACAAGTACATGCAGATGTGAGTGAAGCCTAAGAGTATGTCGACATTTACAATATTTACAGCGATTTGGACACAGAGTGTTATCACTGCTTCCAAACTTCTGTGTTGTACGGTACAAGCAAAGTGGATGAGATATACAGAAATCTTGTGAGCATTGTGTTAATTTTTTCCAACCTGACCTACGGGGTGGCTTTACGAACTGTCGCTTGTCCAGAGCATTTCAATTTAGTGCTGAGGAGTCGGAGGTAATCTCAGTGGGTGAATGCAGGGAAAAGCCGCCATGCCCCGATTGCAGGTCATGGGCACAGGCAGCTGTCTTTACCCGCAGAGATCCCTGGAGTCTCCAATGGAAAGGAGACACTGCTTCCAGGATGCAATGTCTCTGGATTGTGTGCACATACCCTAAAAGTGAGAAATTTGTTGTGATAAAAAGAAAAAAATAAATTTTAAGCTCCAAAAAATTCTACAGGTTGAAAATAAATGGTAGACCTAATCACTGAGAACACTCCCAAGCATATGGTTAGGTGTTGTTCCCAGCCACCGGGTGTTCTGGTGAGCGTTTTGGTCCCAAACAATCAGAGAAAGTTTTAGGACCATTTTAAATTTCAAACTTTTTTCCTGGACAATTTTTTTGTAAATCGCGAACAGAGTCTGCAATGTTTGTGCTGAATTTGAAATTAGTGAAAATGTTTGGGGAGAGTTTGATCATCTCTAGTCCTTACTCCGGTTCTTGATATGCAAATGAAAATGCACCGCCAACCAAACAACTACCCACCCACAGGCTCAAACACTATAGGGGCATGTTAACAGACTGCTTGCCCTGGAAATTATGCTGTTTGGGTTTCTGGACGCTGCAACCTCATGGTGGCAGGGGTCATATGGTACATGCTCATCAGCCATCAATATTTTTTGCCCTACACTAGCACATGTTTCATAACAGCATCCATACCCTGTCGAAGAATATTACTGAGCATGTCCTCTTAATGACTGACACGTGGACAAGTGCTTGTGTCCAGGGACATTGTGCTCTTTTACCATTCCATCCTTATACACACAAGGATGGACAAATCAGGGGCGATATAGTCAATGGACCATAAAAGGGCTGAGTTCTCTAAACTTGACCGGATTTCACCCTGCCTGGCAACAGAGGTTGGCACGTCAAAATTATGCAATGGAGTCCACACTCAATGTTGGCTGGCACATACATTTAGGAGGGGCAAAAGGTGGCCCTCAACCATAATTTTTGGAGGGTCATAAGGCAGTCCTCACTCACACATTCAGAAGAACCCTCACATTGCCCTCTACCATAGATATCGGAAGCCCCCACTCACTGATACATGTAGCAGAGCCCTCAGGTGGCCCTGCCATAGATTTTTGGAGGGCCTTGTGATGTATTCTTATGTACCCCTTCCCACCACAAAAAGGGAATACACTTCATGGTTTCTTTTTCTTATTCTCCTCCTCCATATCAACAGGGTGATCATCTAGTCCTCGCCCATAATTTTGATAAGGCCAGCATCCGACCCGCAAACAGAATTATTGGAGGGCCATTAACCCACCTTCACTGTTTTTTGAGAGGGCCCCAAGAGATATTGGGGTTGCCAAAGAGAAATGGATGATAACTGTTGCCAGGAGCATCCACAAGCTGCTATGATGGAAAACAAGGGATAGGTATTACCCAGTTTGGCTCTCTTTTAGTGAAAGCGCAGAATACAAAAGGCCAGTTAGTTGTAAAATTTGCTGTACTAAGCTTAGCAGAGGCAAGAGCACTACCAACCTGGGCACCACCAGCATTTTCAAGCACATGTCAGCCAAACACCCCACTAAATGGTCAAAATGCCTGGGTTGAAAACCTGTCTAACGATGAAACCACTGCAACATTCCCTATGCTATGTGGTTCCCAATCCTCTGATCAGCAAGCAGTTGCAGATGCTTCCTGCCCTGAACCTGTGGTTGCACATATAAAGTACAAGCAGCATCAGCAACCATTTCCACTTCCTTTTCCCAGCACAGCCTGCATTTTCCCTAACCCAGACTTTCTAATATAAGCGCAAATACTCAGCCTCCCACACCTAGACCCAAAGAGTGAATGGAAACATTGCCAGGCTGCTTGTCCTGGAAATTTTGCAGTTTTGGTTTATGGAAACCAAGTCATTCCACATCCTCTTGGCAGCAGTTGTCCTTTGGTACTCGTTACCCAGCTGGCACTATTTATCACGGTACAACAAAAAAATTTTGGGAAAAATTGTAATAAACTTTAACAGACCAAATCTGTGAATGAATACATTGAAAGATGCTATCATGTTGTGAATTGTGGACGAGATGCATGTGACCAGAAGGAACACTCAGTTGCCATCAGATATTGCTGTCAGTGTGCACTCTGTACAACCCAGGTCACTGATTTTGCTACATCCACAACCAGACAGATCCACAGCATTCTCTAAAGGCTGACCGTGTCCTTTGGATACTATTGTTAACAGAACAAATCAGAGGGATATCACCCAGGAAGAGAAGAGATCTGTGGAGAGTATTATGTAGGTGACAGAAACTGGTGTAGAGCTGGGGTTAAGGATCGAGCATGACAATGCTGGTGTTCCACAATATGTAAGGGTAGTCAAAAATGTGAATGAGGACAGCAATACTCCCTGGAAGACACATTGTGAAGGGCCACGGAGTACATTTTTGGAAAATTTAAAAAAAGAATACAAATTTGTCAATGAATGCATGGAAATGTGCCTTAAAGTTGTGGACTGAGGAAGATTTGTACTAGTGCATCTCAATGAAATAAAATATCATCAAAAAGTTAATTATTTCAGTAATTCAATACATAAAGTGAAACACATTAATATATTTATATAGAGTCATTACAAACAGAGTAAACTATTTCAAGTTTTTTTCTGTTAATGTTGATGATTATGGCTAAAAGCCAATGAAAACCCAATGGTCATTATACCAGAAAATTAAAGTAGGGAGGATGGAGAGTTAAAAACTGCACTGCTGTATTCCACGAGACATCAATATAATATTGTTTATTAGTCAACTTGTTTCAGGGCTCCCAGAAACGCCCTGAAACATGGCTATATGATATTGATGACTAGTAAAAAGGCCCGATGCAATTGCATCGGGAGCGCGGTGAGATGAATTGTGTGTATACAGGCGGGTGAGTGGCTAGCAGAGTATACATGGGGCTCTGTGGGTAGCAGAGTATACAGGCGGGTCTGTGGGTAGCAGAGTATACAGACGGCTCTGAGGGTAGCAGATTATACAGGCGGCTTTGTGGGTAGGAAAGCATATAGGCGGCTCTGTGGGTAGCAGAGTATACAGGCGGGTTTGTGGGTAGCAGATTATACAGGTTGCTCTGTGGGTAGCAGAGTATATAGGCGGCTCCGTGGGTAGCAGAGTATACAGGTGGGTCTGTGGGTAGCAGAGTATAGAGGCGGCTCTGTGGGTAGCAGAGTATAGAGGCGGCTCTGTGGGTAGCAGAGTACAGAAACGGCTCTATGGGTAGCAGAGAATACAGGCGGCTCTGTGGGTAGCAGAGTATAGAGGCGGCTCCGTGGGTAGCAGAGTATACAGGCGGGTCTGTGGGTAGCAGAGTATAGAGAAGGCTCTGTGGGTAGCAGATTGTACAGGCGGCTCTGTGGGTAGCAGAGTATAGAGGCGGCTCTGTGGGTAGCAGAGTATAGAAACGACTCTGTGGGTAGCAGAGAATACAGGCGGCTCTGTGTGTAGCAGAGTATAGAGGCAGCTCTGTGGGTAGCAGAGTATACAGGCGGCTGTGTGGGTAGCAGAGTATAGAGGGGGCTCTGTGGATAACAGAGTATGATGTGGCGGGAGGCTGGAGGGGTGAGGGGAAGGAGCGGATTGGGCGGTGTGTGGTAAAGACAGGACGGCCATCCGATTGGTCTAGGACGCCAAGTCCTGGCCAATGGGATGGGCGTCCTGTGTGCACAACACAGCGCCCAATCCGCTTGCAGGGGCGGCGGGGGCAGCCAATGGGAGTGAGCAGGGCGTGTTAGGTTTTGCAGGCTGACACGGTCCGCTCACTCCCATTGGCTGTTGCCGCCCACAGGACGACGTCACTGACTCCCGGCACCCGGCCACAGCCCGTAGACCGCCACTCCACCAGCATGGCGACATTGAGGCCCCAGCGGTGAGAGAGCAGCAAGGGGCGGAAGGCACCGGCGGCATCCGGGCAGTGTGGACCTCGCGGAGGGCGCGAGGGCGGTGGCGATGAAGCGGGGACGACGGTTGGCAGGATGTCAGGTAGTGCGGCTGAGGATGGAGGAGGCTGTGAGGATGGAGGAGGCTGTGAGGATGGAGGAGGCAGAGGGGATGGAGGAGGCTGTGAGCATGGAAGAGGCTGTGAAGATAGGGAGGCTGTGAAGAAGGAGGAGGCTGTGAGGATGGAGGAGGCTGTGAGGATGAAGGCGGCTGTGAGGATGAAGGCGGCTGTGAGGATGGAGGAGGCTGTGAGGATAGAGGAGGCTGTGAGGATGGAGGAGGCTGTGAGGATAGGGAGGCAGTGAAGATGGAGGAGGCTGTGAAGATGGAGGAGGCTGTGACGATGGAGGAGGCTGTGAGGATGGAGGAGGCTGTGAGGATGGAGGAGGCAGAGGGGATGGAGGAGGCTGTGAGGATGGAGGAGGCTGAGGGGATGGAGGAGGCTGATGGGATGGAGGATGCTGGGAGGACGAAGGAGGCTGTGAGGATGGAGGAGGCTGTGAGGATGGGGAGGCTGTGAGGATGGGGAGGCTGTGAGGATGGGGAGGCTGTGAGGATGGGGAGGCTGTAAGAACGAAGGAGGCTGTGAGGATGGAGGAGGCTATGAAGATGGAGGAGGCTGAGGGGATGGGGAGGCAGTGAGGATGGAGGAGGCAGTGAGGATGGAGGAGGCTGTGAGGATGGGGAGGCAGTGAGGATGGAGGAGGCTGTCAGAATGGAGGAGGCTGTGAGGATGGAGGAGGCTGTGAGGATGGAGGAGGCTGTGAGGATGGAGGAGGCTGTGAGGATGGGGAGGCTGTGAGGATGGAGGAGGCTGTGAGGATGGAGGAGGCTGTGAGGATGGGGAGGCAGTGAGGATGGAGGAGGGTGTGAGGATGGAGGAGGCTGTGAGGATGGAGGAGGGTGTGAGTATGGAGGAGGCTGTGAGGCTGGAGGAGGCTGTGAGGATGGGGAGGCTGTGAGACTGGAGGAGGGTGTGAGGCTGGAGGAGGCTGTGAGGCTGGTGGGGGCTGTGAGGATAGAGGAGGCTGTGAGGCTGGAGGAGGCTGTGAGGCAGGAGGAGGCTGTGAGGCTGGAGGAGGCTTTTACTGTACTGAGCATGCTCAGTACAGTAAAACGTCTCCAAACAGGAAGGCAGGGGTTAAAAAAAATAAAAAAAGTTAATGCTCACCTCAACCCGAGCCCCCGCCTTCTCCCGCCGTCTTCCTGCAGGCTCCCGGTGGCTCCCGCAGGCTCCCAGTGTCTGCAGAGGTCTTCTACTGCAGTATAGGACCTGTGGTGCTGTCACAGTCACGTGACCGCAAGTTACCATGGAGTAACCTGGTGTTACATAACAGTGACATCACCGCAGGTCCTGTACTGCAGTAGAAGACCTCTGCAGACACTGGGAGCCTGCGGGAGCCACCGGGAGCCTGCAGGAACACGGCGGGGGCTCGGGGAGAGGTGAGCATTTTATTTTTTTTTTTTTTAACGGTAGTGCGACTGCGGCTCACGATGATGCTGCGCGTCATCACTCGCAGTGCCGCAAAGGAGCTTGGGATTCGGCTACAGTACCCGAATTCCAAACTCCCGATTATATAAATAGATATTCTAATTCATTGAGATGGACTAGTATGTGACCAGAACGAACAATCAATTCCTTCAGATGATCCTCCTTACATTCGACAGTGGTAAATCCAATAACAGGTAACAAAGCAATAACTTGAACTGAAAGTGGTTTATTTGCCTAGTGAAGACTATCTGGACATTAAAGATCTTAGCAACAATGTTGATATACCTGAGGAAGGCTTATCCTTACTGTAAAGCCAAAACGCGTTGTATGTTCTCTAATATATACAGATGGAATAAATTACTTCTTTGAAAATAAGAAGAATCTGGATGGTGTCTTTCTGGACCTGGGAGCACTCGTCTATATACCAGATAATTTCTTTCTGTTAGCAACAATGTTGCATTTATAATTTAGTCCATTTTGATTCTCTCTGAGGAGTAGCAATGGAAAGCAAGTACCTCTATCGTAATAGTTGTGCTGGTGTCAAACTTATGTCAGGAAAATGTAGACCAGGCTGGACATTTGAGGTGGACGCTGGTTCCAAACAGAAAAGCAGCCTGAAGTGTGGGTATGCACTCTGCACAGCCCTGGGGGACTATTTCTGCCACATGCACATCCAGACAGATGGACAGCTTCTGGAAAGGCTGAACATGTACATTGGAGAGTTGTGCTAATTTTTTATTCCGTACGCTGCTAAGAGAACTATTATTACAGGGTATGATGTATTGAAATTATCACTTTAAGGGACTGTTTGTTTGATCTAGCAACAGGCAATGTAATGCTATCAACTCTGCCTAATGCCGATAACACTGTCTCTATCCCTAATCTAGAATTTTTCATGCAGTTAGAAGGACAGATAGCAGCAGTGTTGTGAATTGCCCCTTTAAAAGAGCTGTTTGTAAGATTATGTAGCAGTAGGTAATGATTATGTACCAGAATGAACCCTGCCTAAATGGTGGTAAAACTGTCCCTATCCCTACTATCCCTAATCCAAAACTTTCCGTGCATTAACAAGGACAGATAGTAGTGGTATTGTGGATGTCTCCACACCTCCATGACTCACCTCTTCCGACAAGCCTACAACCTGCAGTGAGCCTCGGTCCACCAAACCACTGCTCGACCTACTCTACCCTCCTAATGTATCATCTCCCGTCCCCTTGTAGATTGTGAGCCCTCGCGGACAGCATCCTCTCTCCTTCTGTACCTATGTGCCTTTGTTGTCCAAGTACCTTGTACTTGTCTTTGTATACCCTCTCCACATGTAAAGCGCCATGAAATTAATGGCGCAATAATAATAAATAATAATAATGTCTCCATTAGAAGAGCTGTTTGTAAGATTTTGAAGCAGCAGGTAATCATTATGACTTGCAATGAATCCTGCCTAAAAGACAGTAAAACTCTCTCTATCCCTAATCCAGAATTTTCCATGCACTGAAAAGGACAGGTAGCAGCGGTATTGTAAATTACTCCTTTAAAAGAACTGTTTGTAAAATTTTGTATTAGCAGGTATTGATCATTGACCACAATGAACTCTGATTAAATGGCAGTAAGGGTGAGTGCCCACTGGGCGTTTTTGTTGCGTTTTTGGTGCGTTTTCCGCTTGCAGAAAACCATTGGATTTATGCTAATGTATGCTAATCTGTTCCTGCGGTTGGGCTTCCCAGCAAAACCAATGGGTTTTACAAAAACGCTGTGCCCACACACTAGTTTTGCAAGTGTCAAGAACTGTCAAATACCTGCGTTTTTGGTGCGGATAGCAAAGAATGGACATGTCAATTCTTTTGTGCGTTTTTGGTGCAGTCAATGGGAAAAACGCTGGAAAAACGCAGCTTCAAAAACGCACCAAAAACGCACCAAAAACGCACCAAAAACGCAGTAAAAACGCAGTAAAAACGCGCAAAAAACGCAGACAAGATTCTAGCATTTCTCCTGTCAAGGACTCTAGGATCCTCAGGTTTTCCTGCGTTCAGGACTGCAGCAAAAACGCCTAGTGGGCACATACCCTTAAACTGTCTCCATCCCTATTCAGGAATGTTGCATGCACTAAATAGGACAGAGAGTAGTGGTATTGTGAATTAGCTATTTAAAAGAGCTGTTTGTAAGACTTTATAGCAGCAGGTAATGATTATGGATCACAATGAACCCTGCCTAAATGACATTAAAACTTTGTCTATCGCTAATCCAGAACTTTCCATGGACTAACAAGGACAGATAACAGCGGTATTTTGAATGTCCCCATTAAAAGAGCTGTTTGTAAGGTTTTGTAGTGGCAGCTATTGATTATGTACCGCAATGAACCCTGCCTAAATGTCAGTAAAACTGTCTCTATTCCTAATCCAGAGTTTTCCGTGCACAAACAAGAACAGATAACAGCAGTATTGTGAATTACCCCTTTTAAAAGAGCTGTTTGTAAGGTTTTGTAGCAGCAGGTAAAGGTTATGGACCACAATGAACCCTTCCTAAATGCCTATGTGTACCCCTTCTCCACAAACTCTCCCTGCATTATGCACAGCTAGCAGCAGATATTGGATCTCACTTAAGGTACCGTTACATGCTGCAATGTTGAAACGATATCACTAACGATCTCATGGGCGCACAGTCATTGTACATCGTTTTGACATCGTTGGTGAGCTGTCACACGTCTAGATATCGTGAACGACGCACCAACGATCCAGTGAGCAGGTATCGTTTGCACAACCCAGCGAACGATACTTCTTCACTGATGTGAATGGGCGTAGTCGTGAACGACATCGTTATCGTGGTGTCACACAGCACGAAGCTGCAGGTTGGCTGATCGTGGATCGCCTGGTTTGAGAACATTTTCTCAAATCTGCGATCAACGATCCAACGATTTATCGTAGTCGTATCTCGGTGTTACACGAAACGATGTCCTAACAATGTCGTTTGAACGACTCCAAACCCGTGATGTTTAAGCAATATTGTTAACGATATTGTACCGTGTAACGTGGCCTTAACACACTGTCCCTCCTCCAAAAGCAGCTTTCCGGTTCAAGTGCACCTAAGATGGCATCAGGGAGTCTCATATACACCTTATGACACTGGGCGGCCAACCAATCCCAGTAACACCATTACAAAGATGTCTATGGCATTCCAGTGATGGACAAACAATCCCCGCATGTTTAATGGCTGAAAATCAGGGGCTAAAAATGCAGGTGGCCGACTCGAATCTTGTGAGGTGAGGACCATATACTCGACAAAATAACAAATATTGCAAATACCATACTATCCGTACTAGTAATGAATAGTGCCAAGTAAATTTGCTCATCACTAGTTAACGCATAACTATTAACATACGTTTCTTCCTTCTGCCTATTACTAATAGTCTCATGGATTCTGTGAAAGTTAAATCAAAACTTTTAAATGGGCTTAATTTTATGTTAATAATAAATCTTTATTTATATAGCACCAATATATTCCGCAGCGTTTTACAATATAGTGGATAATAAATAAAAATACACAATATAATTCAGTAAGAAAATACACAATATAATACAGTAATTCCAGTAGAGAAAGAATACAGTACAATAACAGGAAACAATACAATAAGCATAGGATCAATGGAAACAATACAATACAATAGATAAAGCAAAAATAAAGGTGACCCTGCTCAAAAGAGCTTACAATCTACAACAGGATAGGGGTTACACAAAGTACAGGGGTTTATTACACTGATGGTCCAGGCATCTTGAGGATATGGGGGATAGAAATAAAGTTACATGAATGGTCATCAGACAATCTGTGTAGACCTTTTGGGTTTGGTGGAGTTTGAAGAAGAGTTATGTTGAGAGAGCTAGCCCATTCACTATGTACAGTACAGAGGAATTTTGTTAGGGAGCATGATAGGCCACCTTGAAAAGATGTGTTTTAGGGAGCATATGAAGCCATGCAAGTTGTGGATGGTCTGGATTTCTTGGGGTAGAGCATTCCAGAGAATTGGTGCAGCTCGGGAGAAGTCTTGGAGCCGAGAGTGGAAGCATCGGATTAGTGCAGATGTTAGTCGAAGGTCATTTGTAGAACGTAGAAAACGGGTGGGGTGATAGACAGAGATGAGGGAGGAGATGTAGGCGGTGCTGCATTGTGAAGAGCTTTGTGGGTGAAAACAAGCAATTTGAACTTGATCCTGTAGTGTATAGGCAGCCAGTGCAATGGCTGGCACAGAGTGGAGGCATCTGAGTAACGACTGGCCAGGTAGGTGATCCTGGCTTCTGCATTAAAGATGGACTGTAGAGGGGAAAGTTTAGAGAGAGGAAGGCCAATTAATAGAGAATTGCAATAATCAAGGCGGGAGTGGATTAGGGACATGGTAAGGGTTTTAGCTGTTTCCATGGTGAGAAAGGGGTGGACTCTAGAGATATTCTTCAGGTATAAGCGACAAGAGCGGACAAGAGATTGTATGTAGGAGGTGGAGAGATCGGTGTCAAACGTGACACCCAGACAGTGAGCCTGCTGCCTAGGTGTTATCGTGGTATCACACACAGAGAGAGATGTCAGATTTAGGGAGGTTAGTGGAGGGTGGGCGCAAAAGAAGTTCAGTTTTGGAAAGGTTGAGTGTTAAATAGAGAGCAGATGTGATGTTGGAAATTGCAGCTAGAGTCATTGGTGTTCTTTAAAACTGCAGGGGTAAGGTCAGGGGCTGAAGTGTATAATTGTGTGTCGTCAGCATAGAGATGGTACTGGAAGCCAAATCTGCTGACAGTGTGTCCATTAGGGGCCGTCTAGAGAGAGAAGAGAAGGGGTCCAAGGACTGAACCCTGAGGGACCCCAATAGTGAGAGGAAGAGGGGAGGAAGTGGAGCCAGCAAATGATACACTGAAAGAGCCGTCAGAAAGATAGGAAGAGAGCCAGGAGAGAGCGGTGTCCTTTATACCAATGGAGTGTAACATAGAGAGTAGGAGATGGTGGTCAACAGTGTCAAAAGCTGCAGAGAGATCAAGAAGAATAAGCAGAGAGTGGTCACCATTACGTTTTGCTGTCAGTAGGTCATTGGTCACTTTGATGAGGGCAGTTTCTGTAGATTGAAAGGGGCGGAAGCCAGACTGGAATGGATCAAGAAGAGAGTGAGTGGAGAGGTAACGGGTGAGGTGGGAGTAGACCAGGTGCTCCAGGAGTTTAGAGATGAAGAGGAGATTGGAGACTGGTTTATAGTTATTTGTGCAGGAAGAGTCGAGAGAGGCTTTCTTTAATAATGGAGTACTGATCGAGTGTTTGAAGAAGGAGAATATGCCAGAAGAGAGGGAGAGGTTGAAGATTTTGGTTAGGTTAGTGGTGACAACCAGACAGAGAGACTGGAGTAGGTGTAAGGAATGGGGTCAGTGGTGCATGTAGTGGGACGAGAGGAAGAGAGGAGCCTGGCAACTTCTTCTTCTGTAACTGGGTCAAATGTGGAGAGTGAGGCGGAGGAGATGTGGGGAAGAATGGGAGTGGCAGTGCTTGGAGGCTGGGAGCTGATTACCTGGTGGATGTTGTCTATTTTCTCCATAAAGTACAAGGCCAGAACATCAACACAGAGGTCAGTGATGGGGGCCTGCACTTTAGGACTGAGGAGAGAGTGAAAGGTGTCAAAGAGTTTTTTTGGATTGTTGGATAGTGAGGAAATCAGGGTGGTGAAGTTTTGTTTGGCAAGGTGAAGGGCAGAGTTGTAGGTTTTTAGCATGAATTTATAATCGTTACAGTACTCTGGTGAGCGAGTTTTCCTCCATAGGCGTTCAGCACTCCTAGAGCATTGCTGAAGAAATCGAGTTTGTGATGTGAGCCAAAACTATTTTGTTCTATGTTTGGAGGTTCTGAGGGTGAGGGGTGCTACTTGGTCCAGGGAGCTTCTGAGAGTGTTTTTATAGTGATTTACTGCCAGATCTGGACAGAAGAATGAGGAGATTGGGGACAGTGACGAGATGAGAGATTCTGTGAGTACATGAGGGTTAATGGCCTGTAGATTTCTGGATGTTTGATATGCAGTGGTGGGCTGTGGTGGGTGAGGATTAGTGAGCATGAAAGAGAGAATATTGTGGTCAGAGAGGGGAAGAGATGAATTATCTAGGGAGGAGGTTGAGCAGAGTCGGGTAAAGATCAGGTCAAGGGTGTTACCATCCTTGTGTGTCTCAAAAGGTTGAGAGCTGTGAGAGGCCAAGAAACATGGTTAGAGATAGGAGCCGGGATGCAGATGGGGAGATGGGGCTGTTTATGGGGATGTTAAAGTCTCCCAGAATGAGGACATGAAGTGTATCAGCCACGCGGAGAAATGGTCGAGGAATTGGGTGGGTGACCCTGGGGGGCGGTATACCACTGCTACTCTGAGGGGAAGGGGATGGAATAGCCTAATGGTGTGAACCTCAAAACAGGGGAATGAGAGTGATGGGGCTTGAGGGATGACCTGGAAAGCACATTGTTGGGACAGGAGTAAGCCAACTCCACCACCATGTCTGTTCCCAGGTCTTGGTGAATGTGAGAAGTGTAAGCCACCATGAGAAATAGCAGGGGAAGCAGTGTCAGAATCCTGGATCCAGGTTTCAGTGAGAGCCAGGAGATTAAGAGAGTTAGTGAGAAAGTAGTTGTGGATGAAGGGAAGTTTGTTGCATACATACCATGGATTCCAGAGAGCGCAATTAAAAGAGGGAGATGAAGGTGTGCAGGTAATGCTAATAAGGTTAGTAGGGTTTCTGTGTGAGGTGGGAGAGGGGTTGAAGTTAGCAGAGGGTGGACCAGGGTTGGGAGAGATATCACCTGACAGGAGCAGCAGTAAAAAGAGAAAGAGAAAATAGTTTTTGGATTTAGGACATGATTTATTATGACAAACTTTGGAATATGATGGGCTGAGAATCTTCAGTAAACTGAAGATATCATGGAAGCTGTACATAGAGTAGGGCAGAAGAGAGGGCTGATGTGAATGAGTGGTGATGGAGGGGGATAGGGTGATAAAAGTTGGTGGTGAAAGCACATAGGAAAACAAACAATGAAATAAAAGACATGGTATAGATTAGTATTGAATATAGTTATACACAGTGTTTTAGTGGCCCTCTATGCCATTACCTTCCAGTCTATCCCAGTCAAATCCGGTCATTTTCTGGTCTATTTCATATTTTGCCACTTTAAACAGCCACTTTGTAGCTGACACATCTGGAACAGACTAATACTGGCCCCAGATATGCTCCCAAAAAGTGAATTCAGGTGTGGAGCAGGGGGGAGGGCACTGAGCTTCATTAGCCCATCACCAATCAGGCCATAGACACATGGTGATTCACAGCCAACTAACACAAAGGATCATACAACATTAGGGGGCAGTGAAATGGAGAGGTACATTCATAATGGAATACAGTATATTTCAGCAGGGAAAATGCACCACATACACAGCAGAGTTGGGTGGAGGACTGTGCAGTTACACGTACCACAGATATTTTAAGCAAGGAAAATGCACCACATAGACATCAGAGATGGGTGGAAGACTGTGCAGTTACATGTACCTGTAGGGAAACACAGAATCAACATGATGATTAGGTGATGATCACAGCAATGCAGATGGATTAGGATAGATGGCAGATGGAGTGATGGAGCTCAGTTGCTTCATATCATGTCATTTCTGGTCTTTTTCATATTTATACATATTTCATGTCAATATGTTTCATCATCAAGGGTTCCTCATGAAGTGTAAGCTAGACATTATAAATGATGTCATATATAGTGTTTATTTCTTTAATTTATTTTTATTTATTTCCTCTTGTTGCTTGATTCGAATGCCATTTTCTTAAATAAAAATAATGAGAAAAGGTCTTTAAAATGTCATCAAATTAAATATTTTTTTTTATTTTCTACAGAATAAAAATTCACTTGGATCTTGTAAACTGAATGTTATTCCCAGTACAAATGAAAATGTTCAACTTGTACAAACATGGAAGTCAAAATTGCATCTTATGAGAAGAGATTAATGTCAATAATAAATGGAATCCAGAGCAAATATCCAAGTATCACTTGATAATAAAAGCCCCTCTCTAGTCCACTGCAACTTCACATCTTCCTTTTCACGGTGACCATGTCATTGCTGTAAGACACCCTGGTGGCTATGCACTCTGTTCTTCACTTCTCTTCTCTCCACGGGTGTTTCCTTTTCATATTGTGGAAATAACATTTTCTGTAGCCTGAAAAGACTTGTGTAGCTGTCACATATTACTCCAAAGTTTTTATGAATCCTGTTAGAGATTCTTTTAAAAGAAAAACAATAGTCTGCAAGTGACCTTGTTTAAAAAGTTAAAAAAGCAAACAACCCTAACGTTAAATAGGTTTTTTCATGTTTTTTTTAACCTTTTTTGTTAACTTTCCCTTAATTTTACATGGCCCCTTAGTGCCCCTCAGCATTGCACTGTCCATTCGCTTATGTTAAGCGGAGATGCTTCTGCATCCCTTTGCACAACACAAATATCACATTCTGCCAGTGACGCCGCTCGGGCATCACTGGCAGGAAGTCAGGATTGACAGCATTTGGGGTCATCAGCTGACATGGCAACACAACGAGGACACGTGATCCCAGTGGCGGGGCCCCCGCCGCAGTGCTTTACGTTGCGCTGTCAGTGATTGACAATGGGCTCTATAGGGTTAACAGGTTGGTCCTGTTAGCTACACGTCAGCTACTCAGATCAGCTGATGACGACATGTCCAGGGAATGATGCAAGCTCAGTGTGTGAGCTCGCATCAAAGGGAGGGAGGTGGCCAAGGGTGTACATATATACCCTTGGTTGTGAAGGGGTTAAAGAGTGTTATGTTTGCATTAAGAATTAGTTGAAATTTAATTGAATCCTTTCTTCCCTCTGTGAAATATTCCCTGTGCCATTGACTGCAACAAAACTCCCCAAAATGATTGATCTACCTGCATGCTTGTTTTCCAAGATGGTTCTTTTCCTGAAATTCAGTGCCTTTTTTTCTCCACACATATCTTTGATCATTGTGGCAAATAAGTTATATTCAAACTTTGAAAAATAGACAAATGAAATAGCACCAACCTCGTCCAGTAACAAAATAGCACTTTCATCACTGTTATCCCACGAAGCAAAGCTGAAGCCATCACAGGTGCAGAATCCGTGGTCCCAGCATAAGAGCTTGTTCTCATCAGCAGATAATAGAAGAAATAGCAGCACTCACTAACAGTGGAATCTTCAACTTTATTTCATATGTGCTTCATCAATAACCAGTAAGGGCCATCAGGCCAAACAGTGAAGTAAAGTCGAAGATTACACAGTCTGTGAGTGCTGCCCATTATTCTATTATCTGCAAGTAAGTTCTATTTCAACCTCATCAGTTAACAAGACTTGTTTCCAGAATGCATCAGCTTGTTTAGATGTTCTTTTATATACTTTTCATGCTGAATTTCATGGTGAGGACGCAGGAGAGGTTTTCTTTTGATTACTCTTCCATGAAGGCCATATTTAAGTAGGTAGACACCTACAGTACAGTACAGCACCTACAGAACAGTACAACAATGTGCCACAACTCCAGAGTCTGATACATTTTCCTGAACGTCTTTTGCAGTCAGACGTAGGTTCTGATTTGCCTCTCTAGCAATCCTACAAGCAACTCTCACAGAAATTTTGCTTGGTCTTCCAGCCATTATCTTGACATCTACTGTTCCTGTTAACTGCCATTTCTTACAGTGATCCTAAACTCAAAAACTGACCCCCCCCCCCGCATCTTTAGACCTATCCCTGCACCCCCTCTTATCATTTCTAGCCATCCCTTTTGCAGAAAAAATCGATTTTGTAAAGTAGAGAAAAGTTTATATTTACCTCATCCTGTGTGAGTCCTCTGTTTCTGAGGAAGCCGCAATAGGCAGGCCTGTCTGCTGCTGCCTTGTAATTATGCACGCCTCTCTCTGCTTGCTAAGAGCCTGGCCGCATCATGAAAGGGGTGGGGCTAAAATTGTGTCATACCGGAGCCCCGCCCCCTTTCCGGCGACTCCTTGCTGGCACTGCCACGTCCTCCGGTCTCCCTGCTTCTTCCTGCTTGTGCCGGCTTCTATTGCTGTGACCGATGCAGCAGCGATGACGTCATCGCTGCTGCGCCGGTCACATGACACCGGCACAAGCAGGAGGAAGCAGGGAGAGCGGAGGACGCGGCGGTGCCAGCAAGGAGTCGCTGGAAAGGTAATGTATAGAATGTTTGTTATTTTAGCCTGGGGGCCAGATACTAAAGAGGGAGTCTGTATATCACTGATGGGGACCAGTGTAGTGCAATATGCACCGCTCCCCCTGCTGCTGATGGACAGACGGATGCAGTGCATATTCATTACACTAATGAGCGGCCCCACGTGACCTCCCACGGTCACTGCGGCCCCCTCCTGCCTCCTCCAGCCCCCAGTCACAGCCCCCCCCTTCCCCAAGAAAATACCAAGTGACTCAAGTATAAGCCGAGGGGGGCACTTTTCAGCACAAAAATTGTGCTGAAAAACTCGGCTTATACTCGAGTATATATGGTAAGTCACTGAAAAACTGACAGGTATAATCCATTGCAATGCTCATGAATCACACGATTAGTGTAATAAAAGTTAATGTACCATAGAGGGACTACCGTATATACTCGTGTATAAGCCGACCCGTGTATAAGCCGACCCCCCTACTTTTGCCCCCAAAAACTGGGAAAACTTATTGACTTGCGTATAAGCCGAGGGTGGACTCCAGCACAGGTATACAACCCCCAGCAGTGAGGTATACAGCCCCCAGCAGTGTGGTATACAGGCCCTCCCAGTGGTATACAGGCCCCAGTAGTATCGTATACAGCAGGCCCCCAGTGGTATACAGCAGGCCCCAGGGGTATTCAGTAGGCCCCCAGGGGTATATACAGCAGGCCCCCGGGGGTATATACAGCAGGCCCCCGGGGGTATATACAGCAGGCCCCCGGGGGTATATACAGCAGGCCCCCGGGGGTATATACAGCAGGCCCCCGGGGGTACAAACAGCAGGCCCCCGGGGGTACATATAGCAGGCCCCCGGGTGTATATACAGCAGGCCCCCAGGGGTATATACAGCAGGCCCCCGGGGGTACATTCACCAGGCCCCCGGGGGTACATACAGCAGGCCCCCGGGGGTATATACAGCAGGCCCCCGGGGGTATATACAGCAGGCCCCCGGGGGTACAAACAGCAGGTCCCCGGGGGTACATATAGCAGGCCCCCGGGTGTATATACAGCAGGCCCCCAGGGGTATATACAGCAGGCCCCCGGGGGTACATTCACCAGGCCCCCGGGGGTACATACAGCAGGCCCCCGGGGGTTTATACAGCAGGCCCCCAGGGGTACAAACAGCAGGCCCCCGGGGGTACATACAGCAGGCCCCCGGGGGTATATACAGCAGGCCCCCGGGGTATATACAGCAGGCCCCCGGGGGTACATACAGCAGGCCCCCGGGGGTACATACAGCAGGCCCTCGGGGGTACCCAGCAGCCCCCAGGGGGTACCCAGCAGCCCCCTGGGGGTATCCAGCAGCCCCCAGGGGGTACCCAGCAGCCCCCAGGGGGTATCCAGCAGCCCCCAGGGGATACCCAGCAGCCCCCAGGGGGTACCCAGCAGCCCCCACATGCTGGCACTCGCCCCCCTTGTAAGGGCCCCCCCCGCTGCTTCTCTTACCATCCCGGTCTTCTTCAGCGCCGCTCCTCGGTGCTCCGTCCTCGCTGCTCCCGTCCTGCTACATCCGGGATCCCCGGCCATCGCGCGATGACGTCATATACCTGCGACGGCCGGAGATCCTGGATGTAGCAGGACGGAAGCAGCAAGGACAGAGCACCGAGGAGCGGCGCTGAGCAGAAGACCGGGATGGTAATATAAGCAGCGGGGGGGGGCCCTTACAAGGGGGAGAGTGCCAGCATTTGGGGGGCATATATGCACTGCTTTCCCCTGCCGCTGATTGACAGGGGGAAGCAGTGCATATATAATGAGCGGCCCCACGTGACGGGGCCGCTCATACAGCAGCCTCCCCCCGCCTCCTCCAGCCTCCACAGCCCCCACCACGCAGCCTACCGTATAGACCCGTGTATAAGCCGAGGGGAGACTTTTCAGCCCAAATTTTGGGCTGAAAAACTCGGCTTATACACGAGTATATACGGTAAGTTAAAAAGTAAAAAAAAGAAGTTTCATAAAAATATAAAACTCCCCACAATATAAAGAGAAAAAAAAGATGTAATATGATACCAATAAATACATATATTTATGCAAAAAAATAAAGAAAGTACACATATTTGGTATCCCCATGTCTGGAACAATCTGATCTATTAAACTCTCCCACTAGTTAACCCCATCAGTGAACACCGTAAAAAAGAAAAAAATTGACAAAAAACTATGCTTTTTCATCATACCATCAAAAAAGTGGAATAAAACGTGATAAAAAGTCACATGTAAATAAGTATGGTACCGCTGAAAATGTACTGCAAAAAAACAAACCACCATACAGCTCCATTAGCAGAGAAATAAAAAGCCATAGCTCTATTAATACAGCAATGCAAAAATAATTATTTTTCTATGAAATTGTTTTTAAGGTGTCAAAGCAGCAAATCATGGAAAAAAACAACATACCGTATTTTTTGGACTATAAGATACACACAGATTTTAGAGGAGTAAAATGGGGGAAAAATTAAATGTGGTTATAATGCACTGATGTGGTGGGGGAGTGCGGCTGCTGACACTTATGGGGGTACTGTCCCCATCCTGGGCCCCTTCCAGGTAATATATTGGCTACCCATCCTGCTGTGTAGCCCCTCCATCCTTGTTTATAATCCTTATCCTATTATGGCCCCCTTCCTGATAGTCCGCCCCATCCTGGTTTATAATCCCCATCCTGGATATGACCCCCCATCCTGGATAGGGCACCAAACCTTGTATATAGCCCGCTATCCTGGATAGAGCCCAAGCCTGGTATATAGCCTACATCATTTATTATTTTTGTGTGTGTGCGCTAGGATAGGGGGTGAGTACACTTGGCTCAAGTAATATGCGCTGTTCCCTCCGCCCACCTCTCAGTGCTGAGAGGTGATGGACAGGGGGCTTCAGTGCATATTACATGAGCCACCCCAAAATGTTTCTAAAATGTTGGAGATTTCCACTGTTTAGGCACATCAAAGGCTCTCCAATCGTAACATTGTATCTGCTAATGATTCCAGCTAATTTGGCATTTAAAAAGTCAAATGGCGCTTTCTCATCCAAGCCCTGCTTTGTATCCAAACAGTAGTTTTCCACCACATATAGGGTATTTGCATACTCAGGAGAAATTGTACAACAAATTTTGGTGTCCATTTTCTTCTGAGACTCTTGTGAAAGTGCAAAATTTGAGGCCAAAGTAAAATTTTGTGTAAAAAAGTACAATTTTCTTTTTTTCCATCCACATTGCTCCATTTCCTATGAATCATCTGAAGGGTTAATAAATCTTGAATGTAGTTGTGAGGGGTGCAGTTTTTGGAATGGTGTCACTTTTGAGTATTTTCTGTCAAATAGGCTCTCAAAGTCACTTTGAATGTGATGTGGCCCCTAAAAAAATGGTTTTGCAACTTTTGTTGGAAAAATCAGAAACTGCTGATAATCTTTTTAAGAAAAAAAAATTATGTTGACTTCTGGTTTTGGCCCTGGACAAGGAGGATGTGCGGTGAAGCAGCTCCCGCAGCCCCCTAAGACAAACGACACCCATACCAGCTTTGCAGCTCACCCGGTCACACAGAGGCCCGCCACGACACAGGGAGATTGAGCGGTACCTATTGAGGAGCCTCGGGATTGATGGTGGCCAGCTGAGCCTGCAGGAAGCCAGAGAAGATGCAGAGGAGCAGTTAATGGCGCCAACCGTGGGTTCGCCCTGCCCAGTGAACAGAGGTGAGGTGGTACATGAGGCAATGTGGAGAGCAGAGAGTGACAGTGGGGATGCCGCTGAGATGTGTAAAATGCAGAATGAGATCACTGAGCATGGCCCTGAAGGGCCCAGAACAGACATGATGGAGGGGGAAGATGAAGAGAGAAGGGGAGAAGACAAGGGACATAAATCACACAACACGCTCCATAGAAGGTCCACATTAAAACCACCCCGTTTCCTCTCCTGCACACAAGACAACAGCTATGGAGGGAGGAGAGCTCCTGGCAGAGAAACCAGCTGTGAGGGAAGGGGGAGAACCCATACAAGAGATACTGGCAATAAATCCCTAGTAGGCAGACGCACTCAGGATTACAAGATTGATTATAGTCGCTTGCCAATTGAGGTGGCCACTTATATTTTGGATGATATCAAATCCATCATAGCTGATACTAATCAAAGATCTGTCTAAAATGGAGGCAAGACTCATGTCACATGATGCACGTATCAGAGAGACAGAACTGAAATTCTCAGATTCAGAGTACGTGCCGTCCTCTTTAAAGAGCCAGGTAGATGACATGACCAAACTGATGGACTTCCTTAAGACAAAAATAGACGATTTGGAAATTCAATCTAGGTGAAACAACCTGCACCTTGTCAGCCTTCCTGAATCAGTCCCCATGAACCAACTAGATGACATCTGTGAAGCAGAGCTCCCTCATGCACTGGGCCTAAAGCACAAATGAAAGGCTGAGAGCGTGCACAAAGTGAGCCCCATGAGAGACGCAGGGGGATCAGACGCCCTAGCCAATACTGGCGAAGGACATCAAATGCAGACTACACGACCTAGATAGGTCATTGTAAATTATCTGGATTATAAGCACAAGGAGGAACTCCTACGGGCATTTAGAGAAAGACAGCAGCCCCTGGTAATCAGAGGACATACATTACTAATCTTTGGTGACTACTCCGTTAAAGTCACCAGGAAGAGCAAGGCGTTCAGCAAGATCTGTACAGTGAATAGAAGAGAATAAAATTTCAATTGCTATATCCAGCAACTCTGAAAGTAAGAAACCAAGATGGGCAGTACGTCTTCTATAAATACCACCAAGAAGCTGAACGCTGCTTCTTGATGGGAAGATTGAGAGAAATGCAATGGGCGAAGCAGGATCAAGCCAGAAGTCATCCGTTGAGGGGCAAAACAGTGTCTGAACCCAGATAGCCAAGATCTCCAAGGCCAAGCTGGCATGACCCAAGGGAGCCAAATAGAACAGATCTGGCCTCGAAGTCCAGAAGCCCCAAACAACAACGTGACCGCAAGACGAGGAGAGAAAACCAGGGGAACCGAAGAGAGAAGGACCACCACAAGTGAGGACAACCCGTGGGATCTTTGAGGAATGGAAGTCGGCTGAAAAGAACACTGAATCCCATTGGGCAAGGGGGGACGCTCCAGCTGCTGTAGTTGCCAATTATGTCTTGATCTGTTGATTTTAAGAAGACATTCTGCTGGACGGGTATGGGCTTTGTTTCCCCTGCCTCTCATGCACATCATGTGCCCCTATATCGGTGAGAACTCTCCCCCCCCTCTTTTTTTTTTTGTTCTCTTGTCCTCTACTAGACAGACTTTGATGAGGGAACACACCGGTGGGCTGTGGTGATGTACATTCCGACATGTTACAGGGGGGCTGCTAGGGACACGGAGTGAAGCCATGAAGAGGGAAGTCATGTAATTTTGTATGTGAATTGGAGATAACAGAGAAAAAAAATGGCTTTAGAGTTAGATTTAAATTTTCTGTTGTACGTTCAGACATTAGAAGGAAGGGAGGGCGATTTGCCTCATTAGCTACCAACTCTAGTCACACCAAATGGGAAGAGATGCTCCTGGGCAGAATGGGCGAAACCTATTCTTTCTAGGACAAAGGTTAGACTCATATCTTGGAATACTAAGGGTTTACGGACGCCCGGTAAGAGGTCAATGGTATTACGTCACTTAAAAAGGTTACAGGCTGCATTCACACACAATTGCAGCGTTTTTTTTTTCGTGGGCATTTTTCAGCCGTGCTATTTAGCGCACGTAAAAAAAATGCAGTGCATTCACACACCGCATTTTTTTACGGCTGCATATTTCCCCAAGAGCAGAGCACAGGGGGAAGTGATGTCACACGGGGGCAGGAATAATCCTGTTCCCATGTGACATGTGTGTACTTTCACTTTTGCAGTGTATCTACATACACTGCGAAAGTGAACTAAAAGAAAGCAATGGGTTAAAAAGAAAAAAAATGCTCACCTCTCCGCCGAGTGTCCTGGGACCCGAGGTGTGCACATCAGTTCGCTGCAAAGACCTGAATCAGCTGCCCGCGGCAACCGATCGGCTGATGTGTCACCTGACAGCAACAGCTGAGCGGTTAAAACTGCCCACCAAAACCAATCAGCAAATGTGTCACGTGATATCATCAGCTGATCATGACGTGACAGCATCAGCTGAGCGATTTAAATCGCTTGCCAAAACTGTTCGGTTTTAGCTGGCGTTTTAAGCCAATCAGCTGATGATATCACATCACGATCAGCTAATGATGTCACGTGACACATCAGCTGATCGCTATCGGCCAATCACAACTTTAAGGTCCTTGCAGCGATCGGACGTCCTCCCCTCGGGTCCTTGGACAGCCGGAGGAGAGGTATTTTATTATTTTTATTTTTAATACATTTTCTTCACTTATATAGCACTTTTGCACTGTATGTAAATACACTGCGAAAGCAAAACTCCAGGCCCAACATGTCACACAGGGAAAGGAACACAGGATTATTCCTGCCCCCGTGTGACATCACTTCCCCCTGTGCCCGCCCTCGTTAAAGGCGCTGGAATAGGCATCGTCTGAACGACAATGCTTATTCCTGCTCCTTATAATGAGGTCTAAGGGAGAATGACATGGTCATTCTTTTTACGCGCGTGTTTTCTCCCGCACAAATGTTACCGAAAAAAACTGCAGCGTCTGAATGGCAAAAGTGAATTTCGATTCACTTTGCTGGCAAACGCAGATGCTCTTTTGCGGGAAAAGCGCACGTAAAAGTAAGCAAAAATGATGCTGTGTGTGAACGCAGCCAAAAACTGTGGTGGCTCTGCTGCAAGAAACACACTTCATAAAAGAATATTTTTTAGGATGGGTAAATCATGGGTGGGTGCAGTTTACAGCTCACGGCTCAGGGCAGAAAAGCAGGTACGCTGACCTTGATTAGCATCTGGTACATAGTCTTAAACTTCAAGAAGATGACAACGAGGGCAGATGCAACCATCTGGTGATCGAGGGCCCATTCAGGACACTCAGTATTCATAATGCTTATGCCCCGAATATAGATCAGGAACATTTTTATTAGAAAGGCAGGATCCTGAGAGATAGCGTGACACAAATCATATTGGGAGATTTCAATGGGGTTCCAAAACAACTGGAAGATAAAAGATGGAATCTAGGGGACTGTAGAGCCTCACAAAGTCAGGAAACGCGATCGACAAAGCCCTGGAATGGTGCGGGGTTAAAAGACGCCTGGAGAATTCAACACCCACAAGGAAGGGAATTTACGCACTACTCTCACCCTTATGACAGTTGGTCAAGGATTGATCAAATATGGATGAGTGACATGTTACTAGCAAGAATGTGTGAGAGTGTGATTGAAGAATTGGTTATCCCAGACCATAGTCCGGTAAGTGTGCCGATACAAGACAGAATGCCAAGGGGGAACGATATAATATGGAGATTCCCATCACTCTTAAGGGAGGAGAATTTCCATAAAATACTAGGAGAGAATTTCCATAAAATACTAGGAGAGTAGTGGACTGAATATGAGGCAACAGAGAACATAGACACAATCATATGCTCTATTGGGAGATGACAAACAGTTTTGAGGGGGTGACTGATAAGCTACACCCTTAAAATTAAGAGGAAGACCCACGAACAATACAAATGGGCAAGTGAGAAGGTGAGAAAGGCTTATATGGCCTTTTTGGTGGACTGCTCTACACAGTCTAAGGAGAGGTGGACTCAAGCGAAAAACCAATTTGACTCTTGTGCATACAGAGCAGAATGTTTGAGATGGGCCCAGAAGGAGGTGGATCTACATAAATATGGAAGTAAAGTGGGGAAACTATTTGCCAACCTGGCCAGAGGTAGGAGACCATTGACCCCGATACACCATCTAAAGAAATAAGGGTGGGGACTTACCTTTGACCCCAGGGACATTAACAAGATTCTCGGGGAATATTATAGGCCTTTATGACTCCACATCGATTCATCGTGACACAGGGGTTGACTGGTCAGAGAAATATGTAATGCCAAAATCGACCAATCAAGAACTGGACTTGCTGAATGCCAAAGTGCAGGTAGAAGAAGTTCAAAGGGAGCTGAAGCAATGGCAAAGCTCCAGGACCCGATGGCTTCACAGAAGAATTCTTTAAGGTCTTGAAAGAGCAGGTGTCCCCAGTATTGACGGCTCTGTTTAATGGCTTGATGAGCGGGGAAACAGGCTTCCAATAGACGAACACCGTGTACATCAAGCTATTTCCTAAGGCTGGTTTCACACTGAAGTTTTTCCCTGATCAGGTTCAATCCAGTTTGTGTGCCAAAACCAGGAGAGGAACTTGCAGAGAAAAACTATAATTGAAAGATTGACACCTGTTCTGAGTTTTGGAGACACTCCTGGTTTTGGCACAAAAACTGGATGGACACTGATCAGGGAAAATCCTGCAGTGTGAAACCAGACTAATGGCCACTTTACACGCAGCTACAGGTAACAGGTTTTCCACAGGTAACTTACTGGTTGCAGTGAAATCATGGAGACAAGGTTCTATCTTGTTGCTGTGTACAAATGGAACTATGTCTCCATGATTTCACTGCAGCCAGTAAGTTACCTGTGGAAAACCTGTTACCTGTAGCTGCGTGTAAAGTGGCCATAAGGGTGACAAAAATCTGGATGACCCGTCAAATTATCAGCTAATCTCGCTGATCAATCAACACTTGAAACTGATGGCGAAGATAATGGCAGACTGCCTGGCAGGGGTTCCGCCTAGATAATAAAACCAGCTTGACATGGTGAAATCAAAGGGATGCAGTGACCAATGTCAGGAAGACAATGTTGACTATAGACGTAGTGAGACAGGAACAACCAGGTCAGAATGGACAGCCAGCCATGGTCACGTTAGATGCAGAGAAAGCTTTTGATAATGTAAGGTGGCCATAGCTGGGTCTTAGATGCAGAAGATCTGAAAGGGGGGATGTGCATGTTAATTCAGGTACTATATGCAAACCCCCAAGCGAGGATGTGTATACCGGGCTTCCTATCTGACATTTTCACCTGAGGAAAGGCACCAGGCAGGGGTTTCCATTGTCACCCTTGTTATTTAATTTGGCCATTGAACCTCTGTCCCAGTATTTGAGCTCAGGGGATAGTAACGTCAGGATAAAAATAGAGTCTAAAGAGGTAAAATCAGCCCTGTTTGCAGATGACCTTGTTTTGTTCATGAGGGATCCGCTAAATGATCTGAGTCATGCATTGAATAATATAGAATCGTTTGGCTGCTTCTTGGGCTTTAAGCTGAACCAAAAGAAATGAGAGATCCTATTCATGAAGGAGAGAAAGGGAGTAGATCGGATGAGCCGTCAAGATCTCAGTGATGAAGTCATCCATTAAGTACCTAGGTGTTTACGTGTGCCGCAATGCAGCTGCAACATATGGTTTGAATTACTCAATGTTGTTCTAAAAAACAGAAAGGCAGCTGAATGGGTGGAGCAGTCTACCATTGTCTCTTATTAGCCAAAAGCCACTTAGTCAAGATGATGTGCTTCCCCAAACTGTTATACCCTCTGCAGACGCTACCTTTGTTGCTCAGACGCACTGACGTATGCAGACTAAATAGAGTATTTTTTAAATTGTCATGTGGTGTGGTCGTTGCAGTTGATATCGTTGGTGTGTTGTGTCGTGTAACAGGGCAATGCGACTGGAAAAAAATCGCAGCTACGATATTGCAAGAAGTTTGTGCAAGCCCTTCAACCGTACAATTTTGCATATGCGATATGGCAGGATTGTGCAATGTGACGGCGCAACTACGATGTGGAACGCAACTTCCCTTGTGCACTACAATGTAAATGCTCGGACGCTGGGTTGCTCATACCCAGCGCACAAAAGTTGTGTACAACATCCTAGTTGCGTTGCCTGCCAATATCTCCCTGTGTGACATCTACTATGCGATCTTGGACAAGTGCCAAAAACGTCCGCGCTCCCGTGAAATTGTATGCGATATCGGAACGATATTGCGACCTGTAACGGTACCCTGAGTACCTCTTTTATTAGCAATTTAAAGGTGAAAAAAAACAAACAAAACAGTGGCATCCCACTAAGGGCAAATCATGCTGCGGTTATGGGCCCCTTATGCCAGGGTTTTATAGTGCTAAATGCATCTACCCCACCATCGCCCTTGACTGGCGTCTCAATTTAAAGATGCAGATCTATAGTGAATCATAGAATCATACATAGTGCAACCTATTGGATGTACAAAATCCCAAAATTCAATATCAACCCTTTAATGAACCTTGCCACATTGTTTAGGATAAGTAGCCAAACCTGAAACTACTTATCATATCAGCAAATACTCCACTCTATCTCGACAGCAACGAGATCACCAAGGTTTCTGGGTCCATTTTGATTTGAGTGCCTCTGTATTAGGGGCCCTCAACCAAGGGATTGATCTCTGATATTTCTGCAATTTTAAGAAGTCAGTCCCTCTTTATGAGAAGGGGGAGGGTTGGTTAGGTAGAGAGATCCCTCACCAGACATGGAAAGTGATTTGGTCCAGGGCATTTAAGTCACACTGCTCACAGGTTTAACCCCACAATACCAGATAGCTGTTAGAGATGTAGTGCAGGTGAAGCATCATTATACCACATATTTTGGTCCTGCCCCCTGATAACTGGGTTTTAGAAGAAGGTCGTAGCCTTGGTGAGTAGTGTCCTGGATATAAAGATCCCCCTGGATCCAGCCACATATCTCCTAAAGGTTTATCCGCATGGTCTGCGTATGGCTAGAGCTAGACTACTCTCACATCTTTTCACAGCAGCTAAATGCCTGATTTCTCTGTCGTGGCAAAAAATCGCTCCTCCATCGGTATCAGAGCTATATGTGAGAATTAAAGACATTTACCAAATGGAACGTATGATGGCTATGCTCCCAAATACCATGGACAATTTTATACAAACATGGAGAGACTGGGATGTTTACGTGGACTCAATACATCTGTAGGGATTTCGTGCCTCTTTGATATGAGACTATTGGTAGGAGAAGACCCGAAGGGCCTTATGATAGCTCAAGCTGATGAAAAATTTATTATGCTGTATAATTACAAAAAAAGCACATATATGCCTCACCATGCATTCAATCCATTCTGCTGCTCACATCTTCTGGGCTCAGACCCACAATGCCGTGACTCTAGGCCAGTATACATGAAAAAAAGTGGGAGGAGTCTCTAATAAAAATAATTCTTACTTTATTTATGCAAAATATTAAAATATATAAAAATCCATGATAGCAGAGATGCAATCTCTACACATTTCTGACTTACGCCCTTAGTCAGTGATAACAGAATACATCATAGTACAAGCTTAAAAACATGCAGCAGCCAATCATGGTACAGATTTAACAAATTAGTAGATTCGAATCATATGGAAAGAGAATCAGATCTAACATGAATGTAACACACATGGATACAGGGCGCATAACATCAGTACTTTTTAAACAATAAGACATATCAGAGATAAAGAAAAACAATGTGACCAATTTACAGAGGAAGCAATCCGGATATTTAACTAAAATAACTCTGCATACAAATAATCAGGATGTTCAAAGGAAAAATCTGTATACAAAAAACATGATACTTAAAGAGGACCTGTCAATCCCCTGGTGCATGGCAATCTAAATGCACCACTGAATGCATCATGCTTGCTGAAGGGGCCCCCCATGGCTCTAGCCCCCCTGTGCCCTGAGAAATAGACTTTATAAATCTTACATATAGTGAGTCTGGAGGGCATTCCTTCTTATGGAGTCAGTGCTGGCACAGAGGATTTTCCCTGCCTCCGGCCGCTCTGTGCTGCCTCCTGCTGCTCTGTTCCTCCTCCTTATTGTGTCCGATCCCCTCCTCGCCTGCACCGACGTCTAGGCTTCTGTTCTCATGCAGGCGAACAATGAGGATGGGAGCCGGTGGCTGACGTCACAGCCTCACTATTTTTGCCTTTTTCTGTCTTCTTTGCTGCACTTTTTTACGCTGCGTTTTTTGCAGTGAAATGCAATTCTGGATACGCAGCCCAGCAAAACCTATGGGTTTTGTCAATATCCATTCACACACTGCGTCTTCCTGTTTTTTTTTACTTTTTTTTTTGCTTTCACTGCAAAAATGCGCACGTAAAAAGAATAGACATGTCAATTCTTGCTGCGTATTTTCCCTGCGCTTTCCCATTGCCCAGATGATAAAATGGGCTCTGGAAAAGCGCAGAGAAAAACACAGAAAAAAACGCAGTGTGTGAAAGGAGCTGCGTTTTTCACAAAATACGCGCGTAGAAAAGTGCAGCTGCAGAAAAAGCAGAAAAAAAATACGCTATGTGTGAACGTAGCCTCAATGCAATATAATATAAAAAAATAAAATGAAACTTAAGGGCCCGTTACACGCTACGATATTGTTAATGATATCGTTGGTACGTCTCGGATTGGGGACCAACGATGTCGTATCGACGTAGTTGCGAATGATACGTAGATACGACCAACGATAAGTTGGCTGATTATTGATCGCAGGTTTATGAACAGGACCATAAATCAGTCGAAGATTGTACTTCAATCTGCTGCATCATCGTGTGTGACACCGTGATAACGATCTCGTTTACGACTTAAGGCCCAGTTACACACAGATAATTGTGCAGAGATTGTTCGCAGATCTGTTTGCAGTGAAATCATGGACACATTGTTCCATTTGTACACGGCCACAAAATGGAACAATGTGTCCATGATTTCACTGCAACCAGAGATCTGCGAACAATCTCTGCACAATTATTTGTGTGTGTAACTGGGCCTTCAGCCTATTCAGAACTGAAGGATGTAGGCGACCAAACGACCGCAAGTATCGTTCGCTTGTCGCGGAATCGTTGTTGCGTCGTTCACACCTCACCAGTAGGGATGAGCGAGTATACTCGTTACTATTCGGTACTCGCCGAATAGTACGGTACTCAGGCTACTCATTACTCCGTGATTTTCCTTGTGATTACTCGCTAGGAGTAACGAGTCCAATGTAAGTCAATGGGAAATGCGAGTACTAACTCCGCTGGACCCTATAGAGGGATCTGGGGGGCAAAGACTGAAATGGGTGCATGATTGTTTAAAAGCTGCGGTAAAAAGCTGCCGGCTTTTAAACAATCACTCAGCCCATGCTCCACTTTCCCGCAGCCTCCCATCCCAATCCTCCACTCCCCTCGCCACCTCCCATCCCGAACCTAAGTTAGGACGGGGCGAGGAGCGCAGCACTAGTGAGCAGGGAGTGCAGGACCCGGGGCGGAATCCAGCAGTGAAAAGACTATTTCAAATGAACAGCTGATCAGTATCAGCTAATACCTCAGCTGTTCATTTGAAATTACGGCGGGAAAGCCGGCAGTGAGAAGACTTCACCGCCGGCTTTCCCTGTCTGTGCTGCGCTCCCCGCTCCCTGAGGCCCCCTCCCGCCTGGTCCTAACTGGGCCATTCCATGTCAAGTGAACCAATGATTATTACCTCTATATTTCTAATTCTTTTGAGATTTTGTTATTTGATAATAGCATGTCAGACAATGCAAAATGTGAAGAGAAAATTTTTGTAAAAAATTTTTTTTTTTTAAATGATTTTCAAAGTTCGAAAAAAGTGTGAATTTCGGTGTTGCCTGCCTTTACATTTCTTCTCATAACTCAGGCTAGAAATAAGATAGAGAGACAAAATAAACACCGTTCTACTCAGAACTGTACAGGCTTGCACTATATATGTCACAAGAGTATCTTTGTTAATATTTTACCCTTGCGAAAGCAAACGCAAAATTTTAAAACACATTTCTGAAAAATCGGCAGAATTTAAATATTTCTGAAACTACACAGGTGTCTGCTGTGCTCTTAGCCACATCTGTACCAAATTTCAAGTTGGGATCGCGATGGGATCATATTTTAAAATATTTAACTATTATAGTGTCAATTCGAAAATCTTGAATTCAGATCGTTCAGCCTGTGGTCTAAGTGTGGGGTCTATATTCACCAAATAATCCATGATTTTTAGACATTACTGTATTATTTTGATATGTTACAGCTTAGAAGCAGGAGAGGACATATAGGAGAAATCTTTGTTAGGGCTCAACCTGAGAATGAACAATATTGTATTGAATATTGTACAAACCAGGACTACGAAGAGAAGGAGACAGTGGCGTAGCGTGGGGGGGGGGGGTGGTCCGCCCAAGGCGGCACGTGTGTGGGGGCGGCAATGTGGCAGCTACTGCTATAGGATCTGCGGCCGCCGCCCGCACTAAAGCAGTGCAGCACGCTGGCTGCTGTCTGCTTTCAAATCTCCCACCCCCTGCAGCTCTGCTCTGCACGGAGAGGGCGGTGATGTCATCAGTGAGGTGTCCCGTCGTGCAGAGCACAGGACACATGCTGAGGAGAGCGGAGGAGGGAAGAGCTGGAAGGTGAGAGGAGAGCAGAGAAGCTGAGCTGAGAGGAGAGCAGAGGAGAGAGGGGGTGCTGACTGGCCAGTGGTCTGAATGAACGGAAGTAGTGAGAGCCTGGCCAAAGAAGACCAGAGGTAGCTACCTGTGCTGGAGGAGAATACCTAGAAGGAGCAGCTCTGGGTTACAAGGTGACTGATCTCCTGCTTTGCAGTGAGTGGGGGAGGGTCTGGGAGTGGGACCCAGCTGCTGGGAGCAGGTGAAGCTGCCCATGTAAACAAGCCGTCCTCCTGCAGCACAGAGGATTGTGATACCTGAGTGAGGAATCTGTAGAATGTGTGCGCGAGTTGTGTGTGCGAGCCGTGCCTCTGTGTGTGTGTGTGCGAGCCGTGCCTCTGTGTGGTGAGTGCGAGCCGTGCCTCTGTGTGTATGTGAGCCGTGCCTCTGTGTGTGTGCGAGCTGTGCCTCTGTGTGTGTGCGAGCCGTGCGTCTGTGTGTGTGTGCGAGCCGTGCCTCTGTGTGTGTGTGTGAGCCGTGCCTCTGTGTGTGTTTGTGAGCCGTACCTCTGTGTGTGTGCGAGCCGTGCCTCTGTGTGTGTGCGAGCCGTGCCTCTGTGTGTGTGTGGCGAGCTGCCTCTGTGTGTGTGCGAGCCGTGCCTCTGTGTGCGAGCCATGCCTCTGTGTGCGAGCCGTGCCTCTGTGTGCAAGCCGTGCCTCTGTGTGCGAGCCGTGCCTCTGTGTGCGAGCTGGCCTCTGTGTGTGTGTGCGAGCATGCGTCTGTGTGTGTGTGTGCGAGCCGTGCCTCTGTGTGTGTGTGCGAGCCGTGCCTCTGTGTGTGTGTGTGAGCCGTGCCTCTGTGTGTGTGCGAGCCGTGCCTGTGTGTGCGAACCGTGACTCTGTGTGTGTGTGCGAGCGAGCCATGCCTCTGTGTGCGCGAGCGAGCTGTGCCTCTGTGTGTGTGAGCCATGCCTCTATGTGTGCAAGCCGTGCCTCTGTGTGTGTGTGCGCGAGCCGTGCCTCTGTGTGTGTGCGAGCCGTGCCTGTGTGTGCGAGCCATGCCTGTGTGTGCGAGCCGTGCCTCTGTGTGTGTGTGCGCGAGCGAGCCATGCCTTTGTGTGTGTGTGTGCGAGCCGTGCCTCTGTGTGTGTGTGTGAGCCGTGCCTCTGTGTGTGTGCGAGCTGTGCCTCTGTGTGAGTGCGAGCTGTGCCTCTGTGTGAGTGCGAGCTGTGCCTCTGTGTGTGTGCGAGGTGTGCCTGTGTGTGAGACGTGTACTAGGTGTACACCTGTATATTGCCATCCTCTGCTCTATGTAGTAGGTGTTGACCTGTATATTACTATCTTCCTCTGTGCGCAATGTTTCCTATGTGTATATTACTGTTTATTCTCATTAATTTACAGTTAGATCGTTTTGTATTCAGTGTTTGATTTATTCCATTCTTCTATTTTTGGTGCTATATACTGTATATCCCAGCGTGTTCTATTGGGGAATTGTTAACATCGTTGTCCCAGATAACAATATGATGACTATAATAGGGACACTGTGGTGATCGGTGATAGGACCTGTGGTGATGTCACTGCCCGCACTTTACGGCATTACGGTATGACATCATAACTAAGCGCCAGCGGCCGTTCCGGATCCTGGAGGCCGCAAGCGCGCGTCCTACAGCAGCTGATCACTATTGAATTTAACCCTGATTAACAGGTACACTTAAGTGGCTCGTAACCCACTAGCGGTACCCACCTGACCCCCGGATTATTAACGATCAAAGGGGCGCCACAAACAGTTGCTACGCCACTGGGAGGAAAGTTTGTTAAAACATTGGTTACAGGAAGCAGAACCCATAAAAGGGACTCAGCAATCCCACACTTTCATTCCATGTAGTGAAACAGAAATAAAAACAAGGATTTTTTCATTCAGCAAAGACAGTGAAGTCCATGAAGTGGTAGAAGGCAGCACAAGATAGGCAATTTATGACATAACTGGCTATGTGACCTGTGAATATGATTGGCGCTGGTGGCTGGCTACTGTACTCGCCAAAGATTGTGAAAAAGTCAGATAATAACAGGCTGTACATACTCTGACACAAAAGGAAATGGCGATTGCTAGTAAGCGCTTATGGACAAGATTACATTTCACCCACTTAAAAGGGACAAATTGATGATAAAAAGCCACTTTAAAAACGTACTATTAATTGTTTGATTAGTTCATATTTTATAGAACGATGATTTAACTACTGTACTATTCTTATTAAACACTTCATAAATTACATGTTTAGTGATATAGAAAACAAATTTACATGTATAAATAGGGGTTAACATTTTTGGTTCTTTTAATCTTGTTTAATCAAACTTGAGGATATGATCACCTTTTTTCTTTTGGTTTGGTCAATGCACTCAGGTTGAAAATGCAGAGCGTTGTGTTCTGATGATTAAGATATATTTATCCTGGCACTTACGGGATTTGTGTTTTGTGTTTATTTTTTGTTGCATATACATGTTTTATTCAATAAGTTATAATAACTCATACAACCATAAAATAAAAAATATATAAATTTGACAGGTCCCAAGTTGAATCTCTGCACAAATATAACCAAGGACACAAGTAACACACAGGCATTTTTTCACAATTTTCAAACTTACATTTATTTCACAATTGCACATCAAAATTTTGAATTTGATTTTTCCCAAACAAAATATAAAAAAAACATAGTCTTGTGACATATCAAATGAAAACTGTTACCATTCTGAGTAAAATGATGCCTCTCACATTTCATCATGTTATTTCTAGCCCGAGATAAAAAAATTTAAAGCCATACCTGGCCAAAATTCACACTTTTTTAAAACTTTAAATATCTGTAAAAAATTAACTGATTAAGAAAAAAATTAAAAACTTTTAATTTGTAATTAGCTAAAGTAGTACTTCAAATAGAAAAAACTAAAAAAAATCTAAAGACTTCAGGTAAAAAAAAATATTCATATTTAGATCACTATGACCCATTGATGCAATTAATAGTAAAATATTTTAAAATATGATCCCATTGCGATCCCAACTTGAAATTTGGCACAGATGTGGCTAAGAGCACAGCAGACATATGGGCAGTTTTTGAAATATTTAAATTATGCCGATTTTTTGGAAATGCGTTTTAAAATTTTGCGTTTGCGATCGCATGGGTAAAATATTAACAAAGATCCTCTTGTGACATATCTGGTGAAAGCCTGTACAGTTCTGAGTAAAATGGTGTTTATTTTGTTTCTCTATCTTCTTTCTAGCCCGAGATATGAAAGAAATGTAAAGTCATACCAGGTCAAAATTCGCACTTTTTTAAAACTTTAAAAATCTGTAAAAAATTAATGGCCACTTTACACGTCCCAACGTCGGTCCGAAATTGGATCCGACACTGCGGGAGATTTTTCGGGCCAGATTTTCAAGATCGCATCGGAGATTTACACAGTGCGATATCGGCGTACAACGCACCAGCGATGTCTACTCCCCCCTTGTACGGCCGACCCAGGAACGACCATTTAACATGGGAGAGAATAGGGGAAGTTGTTCTGCACATCGTAGTTGGGCTTTTACACGGCACGATCCTGCCACAACGCCCATCCAATATCGGGCCATTGGAGAGCACACTCATTCGATCCCCGATATCGTTTTGGCGTCGTCCGTGCATCATATTGGACGTTTAAATTATACAACGCACGAACGATATCGGGGACAACGCCCGACCCACGTGACTTTTGGTCGGAGTTGGACGCCGATATCGTGACGTGTAAACCCACCACAACTGATAAAGAAAAAAATTCTAAACTTTTTTTTTGTAACTAACTAAAGTTGTACTTCATATAGAAAAAAAATATTCATTTTTGGATCACTTGACATGGAATGATACAACTTAGGATCCGGCTGGGGAGAAAGCATCAGAGATACTGATCAGCTGTTCATTTAAAATAGCCGCCAGTGCCCTCAGAGGGTTCATGCGAGTTCATGCTTGACTGCATGAACTCACATGAACTCTCCCATGGCTGCAGAGCTCAGCTACATCTCTGGTAGAGGTTTTCTATCAGAGACGTAGCTGAGCTAAAGGAAAAGACTCCATTGGACTATGTCGGACGGAAGAGGGATTTTTAATAAAGATGGAGTCTCCAAGTGTATTTTTTGTGTTATTTCTAATAAAAAACATTTTTCTCTGTGTTGTGTATTTTTAAACAATCTACCAGAAATTCATGGCCGTCATGTCTAATACTGGCGTGACCCCATGAATTTCGGGCTTAGGGCCAGCTGATAATACAAAGCAAGCCCTAACCCCTTTATTACCCAGTGAGCCACTGCACCAGGGCCCTGGATGAGCTGGATACAGCGCCAGAAGATGGCGCTTGAATGAACGTGGGGTGGCTGTGGACTGCAATTCGCAGCGGGGGGAGGGGGGGCCTGAAAGGTTAGGCCTCCCTGCGCTGCAGATTCCAGCCCCCAGCTGCCTAGTTGTACGTGGCTGGACAAAAAATTAGCGCGAAGCCCACATCAACATTTTTTTTAAAAATTCATTCAAAAATTAAAAAACAAAACATTTATGGACTGCATCTTTATTAACCCCTTCACTTGAGGGGTTAATAAAGATGCAGTCCCTAAATTATTATATATTTTTTTACTTTTTAAGTAAATTTTTCACATAAATTTTGACGTGGGCTTTGCCATACTTTTGTATGCCAGCCAGGTACAGCAGGCAGGAACGGGTTGCCCCCAACCCCCAGCTACCTATTTGTACCTGGCCGGACACAACAATATAGGGAAGCCCATATTTTTTTATTTCATGAATTTCATGAAATAATAAAAAAAAAATATGTGGGGCTTCATGCTATTTTTGTGTCCAGCCAGGTACAACTAAGCAGCTGGGGACTGGAATCCGCAGTGCTGGGAGGCCCAAGCTCTCTGCCCCCCCCTGCTGTGAATTGCAGTCCGCAACCTCCCCGGAAGATGGCGCGTTCATAGAAGACAGAGCATTGAATAAACTAGAAGTCATTAACTTCCGGTATTTTTCACTGCACTGCCCGGCGTCGGCAGAGATGGGGCCGTGCCGGCAGGGTTCACCCTGACTGTCAAAGTCAGTTGTCAGCCTGCTCTCGCTCTGCATAGACGTGTGTGTGTATGCAGAGCGATGTAGCAGTGCTGACATTGCGTTTTTGGACTACGTCGGACGGAAGAGGAATTTTTTTTAATAAAGATGGAGTCTGTGTATTTTTTGTTTTATTTCTAATAAAATATTTTTTTCTGTGTGTTGTATTTTTCTTTAAAAATTCACTAGAAATTCATGGCGGTCATGTCTAATATTGCTGTGACCTTATGAATTTCGGGCTTGGGGACAGCTTAAAATACAAAGCTGGACCTAACCCCTTTATTAAACAGTGAGCCACCGCACCAGGGCCCTGGATGAGTTGGAGTACAGCGCCAGAAGATGGCGCTTCTATGAACGCGCCATCTTCTGGGGTGGCTGCGGACTGCATTTCACAGCGGGGGAAGGGGGCCATAAAGCTTGGGCCTCCCTGCGCTATGAATTCCAGTCCCCAGCTGCTTAGTTGTACCTGGCTGGACACAAAAATAGCACGAAGCCCCACGTTTTTTTTAAATTATTTCATGAAAGAATAAAATAATACAGGTTTCCCTATATTGTTGTGTCCGGCAAGGTACAAATAGGCAGCTGGGGTTTGGGGGCAGCTCGTTCCTGCCTGCTGTACCTAGCTGGCATACGAAAATATGGTGAAGCCCACGTCAAAATGTTTATGAAAAATTAATTAAAAAGTAAAAAAATATATAATTTTGGGACTGCATCTTTATTAACCCCTCAAGTGGAGGGGTTAATATAGATGCAGTCCATAAATGTTTTTTTTTTTAATGAATTTTTCCAAAAATGTTTGACGTGGGCTTCGCCATATTTTTGTGTCAAGCCAGGTACAGCAGGCAGGAATGGACTGCTCCCAACCCCCAGCTGCCTATTTGTACCTGGCCTGAAATAAAAATACAGGGAAGCCCTTTTTTTATTTCATGAATTTCATGAAATAATTAAAAGAAAATTTGACGTGGGTCTTCGCGCTATTTTTTTGTCCAGCCAGGTACAACTAGGCAGCAGGGAGCTGGAATCCGCAGCGCATGGAGGCCCAAGCTTTCTGGGCCCCCACCACTGCGAATTGCAGTCCGTAGCCGCCATAGAAAATGGAGCGTCCATTGAAGCGCCATTTTCTGGCGCTGTATCCAACTCATCCAGGGCCCTGGTGCGGTGGCTCACTGGGTAACAAAGGGGTTAGGGACAGCTTTGTATTATCAGCTGGCCCTAAGCCCGAAATTCATGGGGTCACGCCAATATTAGACATGACGGCCATAAATTTCTAGTACGGTAAATTGTTTAAAGAAAAAAAAAAACACAACACAGAGAAAATTTTTTTTTATTAGAAATAAAGAAAAAAATACACTTAGAGACTCCAACTTTATTAAAAAATTCCTCTTCTGTCCGACATAGTCCAATGGAGTCTTCTTCTTTAGCTCAGCTACATCTCTGGTAGAGAACCTCTACCAGAGATGTAGCTGAGCTGTGCAGCCGTGGGAGAGTTCATGTGAGTTCATGCAGTCAAGTATGAACTTACATAAACCCTCTGAGGGCACTGGCGGCTATTTCAAATGAACAGCTGATCAGTATCAGCTGATACCTCAGTTGTTCATTTGAAATTACCGGCGGGAAAGCCGACAGTGAAAAGACCTCACCGCCGGCTTTCCCTGTCGGTGCTGCGCTCCCCGATCTCTGATGCCTCCTCCCCAGCCGGATCCTAAGTTAAGAGCAGGCGGGGAGTGAAGCACCAGGGAGAGGGGAGGGGGCATCATGGAGCGCAGCACAGACCGGGAAAGCCGTCGGTGAAGTCTTTTTACTGCTGGCTTCCCCGCCAGGGTCCAGCAAAGTTAGTACTCGCACTTACCATACTTACATTACATGACTTACATTAGACTCGCTACTCGTAACAAGTACTGAGACCTACCTGTTACGAGTATAGTGAGTCCGATTATTTCACTACTCGCTCATTCCTACTCACCAGCGATCATTGAACGTCGTTCAAGCGATCCAGGTCAAGTCGGATCGTTGGTTGGATCGCTGAGACATTGAAGTGTGTAACGGGCCCTTTAGGCTGGTTTCACATTTGCGTTTGTCAACGCAGCGTACCGAACGCAGCCAAACGCATGCGCACTGCATTCCTATGTTTAACATGGGAACGCATGGTGCCTGCGTTTGGCTGCGTTCGGTTGCGGTTGCGCCCGGATGCGCATAATTTGTGTGCCCTCCTCCACCCTTCGAACGCAGCCTGTTGCATTTTTTGTGCGTTCACGGGCGCTTGTTTTATCAGCAAGCGCCCGCAAATGCACAAAAAAAAGCATGGATTTCAATGGATCCGCAGTGTCCTCCGCATGACAGCGCAGGAGAACCCTGCGGATCACATTGAAATCTCTCCTGGTGGCCGCTGATCTCCCAGGCACGGCCGCCGCTAATCTCCCGGCGGTGTCGGTATGGGATATTTAAACAGCTGCCAGATCAGCTGTTTCTTCAAATCTCCTGCGCCGACACTGTCGGGAGATCAGCGGCGGCTGGGAGGAGGAGATCTCTGCCACTGATCTCTGCCCCCCGGCCGCCGCCGAGATCGCTGATTGGCTGGCCGGGCACCATACTGATGTGAACGCATGCAGAGAATCTCCGCTGCGGTCACATCATTATGGCAGCGTTCTCAATGCGTTTGCGTCTGCATGCCCTCCGCATGCAGACACAAACGCAAATGTGAAACCAGCCTTACTCTGGTGCGGTAAAACACTTTGTTGAACATCATAATGGGAAAACTGAATTTTTTTCTTTTTATGGATTACAAAAAGTTTTTTGTCCAGTACGTGGAGGGGATTGGAGGAAAGAATTACAGTACTGTTAAAAAAAAATATACTGGATAATAAAACTTAATATAAAATTATATAAAGGCATGAACTATTAATCATATATTTATTAGGAATTTCTGCTGTTTTCCCCAATTTCTGTATGCAGTCTATTTAAATACGGTAGTTTTTTTTTTTTTTTTTTTGTATACAGATTTTCCATTCAAACATTCTGATTTTCTGTATGCAGTTTTTCTATTTAAGTATCATGTCTTTTGTATACAGATTTTCCATTTGAACATCCTACTTATTTGTATGCAGATTTTTTTATTTAAATATCCGGATTGCTTCCTCTGTAAATTGTTCCCGTTGTTTTTCCTTATTATCTCTGATGTGTCTTATTGTTTAAATAGAACGGAGGTTATGTGCTCTGTATCCATGTGTCTTGGTGGGTTTACATGCTCAGATATCTGAAACGATATCGTTTGGAATGTCATGTGACTGCGATCGTTTCGACATAGTTAGTGCATTGTCAAACGCAAGGATATCGTTAATGATTTGTAATTTGGCAACGCGCCAGAGTAGTTCATTACAACTTTGTGAACGATTGGATAAAGTGGCAGGAATAGGAGAATTCAGAACGATATTGTTCATCTTGGTGTCACACTGAAAGATGCTGCACTTTGCTGGAGCGTTAATTGGACGACGAACAATAAAAGTCAGGTCCTGAGCACACTTTTGAGATGTCCGATCCAACGATTTTTCCTTCAGATATCCTGCGTTTACATGCAACGATGCAAAAATGATATCGTTCGAGCGATGTCAAAAGCGTGACGTTTAAACGATATCGTTTCAGATATCTGAGTGTGTAAACCCACCATTACATTCATGTTAGATTTGATTCCCTGTCCATATATTTCGAATCTACTAATTTGTGAAATCTGTACCATGATTGGCTGCTGCATGTTTTTAAGCTGGTACCATGATGCATTCAGTTCTCACTGACTAAGGGCGTAAGCCAGAAACGAGTCGAGATTGCATCTCTGCTATCATGGACTTTTGTATATTTTAATATTTTGCATAAAGTAAGAATTATTTTTTATTGGAGACTCCTCCCACTTTTTTCATGTATAGTTATGTTAAACCTTGTCTTAATTTTTATAAATAAAAAAATAAAGTTGAATAAAAAGTGCTAAAAACAGGTGAGCGCATCACTCTGTTAACTCTGGCATTCCCATTGGAGATGGTTGAGTTGCAGGTGATCAAACTCAATTGTAGCTCCAGTCACACGGGTAAATTTAGAGCTCCATTAAGGTACCTTTACACACAGAGATATATTGCTTGCAATTCACTGGTTGCAGTGAAATCATGGACACATTGTTCCACTTGTACATGGCAACAAAATAGAACAATGTGTCCATGATTTCACTGCAACCAGTGAATTGCAAGCAATATATCTCTGTGTGTAAAGGTACCTTTATCAGGATCGGAAGGAGCTCCAGTGGTCAAACACCCACAATCAGCAAGTTATTTTGTATCTTATAGGGAATATATTTTAAGCTTGGTAAGACCCCTTTAGTTCCTCCTATAGACAATGTACAGCTCACCGATAAGATGGCTTGACCAAGCACGACCAGGTTCTCTACTATATGAGGGGTCTCTGCCAGACTCCTCAGCCCATTCAGAATAAAACCCCAATGGAACCAGTCACTATAAGGAGGCATATGGAGACACTTTTTGACTCCGTTTGGTGTTTATTCCGGTGGTCTCCATCTTTTTAGGTGTACACACATCTTTGGTTGACCACACTTGTGCACTAAAAAGACGCCTAAAATGATGGGACATTGCAAAAATAGAGACCAAAGTCCAAACTGTCTCCACCTGCCCCACTACAGTTCTGTTGTGGTTTTGTCTGAATCAAATTTTTGGGAATTTACATGTAAACCCAACATAAGCGCCATTCATAGACTACAGCATCAATTTGACCCAAGCCTTATTCTGATATTTGGGAGGTAGAATGAACAAATAGGTAGCTGTACAAGAATATTTGGCTTTTCCACGGTCCACAGTGCAATATTAGTGATAGGATGGATTTATTCTTTGGGTCGGTACCATTATAGAGATACCAGATTTATATCACTTTTTAAAAGTTTTTCTTCTATCACACAGTAAGAATGCATTTCATTTTATAAAGAAAAAAAGTTTTTTTTGTCGCCATATTCTGAGAGCTGTAAGTTCTTTTTATCTTTGGCAAACAGAGCTGTTTGGACTGATTTTTTGTGTGACAAGTTGGTGATTTTTTTGCCACCATTATAAGCAATACATTTATTTTATTACTAGTGCGATTACAGTGATACCAGAATTATATAGTTTTTTTTCCTGCTTTGCCTCTTTTCAATACTAAGAACCATATTTAACAAAATGTACCGTATATACTCGCGTATAAGCCGAGTTTTTCAGCCCAAAAGTTGGGCTGAAAAGTCCCCCCCTCGGCTTATACGCGAGTCACTGTATACTGTATACACTGTATACAGTGCCCCCCATCAGTATACAGGGCCCCCCCCTTGTGTAGCAATCCTGTAAAGGAAGAGATTAGTATACTCATCCCTGCCGCTGTCCCGCTGCCGCTGTCCCGCCGCCGCCATCACGCTCCTCCGTCTTCATCCAGCGTCTTCCGTCTTTTTCCGGCTTCCTCCGGTGGGCGCAGGCAATGACGTCATTGTCAGCGCGCCAGAGGAGGAAGCTGAAAGAAGACGGAAAACACTGGATGAAGACGGAGGAGAGCGATGGCGGCGGGACAGCGGCAGCGGGACAGCGGCAGGGATAAGTATACTAATCTCTTCCTTTACAGGATTGCTACACAAGGGGGGGGGGCCCTGTATACTGATATGGGGGGGGGGCTGCTGTATACTACCTCTGGGGCTGCTGTATACTACCCAAGGGCTGCTGTATACTACCACTGGGGCTGCTGTATACTACCTCTGGGGCTGCTGTATACTACCTCTGGGGCTGCTGTATACTACCACTGGGGCTGCTGTATACTACCACTGAGGCTGCTGTATATACCTCTGGGGCTGCTGTATACTACCACTGGGGCTGCTGCTGTATATATCACTGGGGCTGCTGCTGTATACTACCACTGGGGATGCTGCTGTATACTACCACTGGGGATGCTGCTGTATACTACCACTGGGGATGCTGCTGTATACTACCACTGGGGCTGCTGTATATACCTCTGGGGCTGCTGTATACTACCACTGGGGCTGCTGCTGTATATACCACTGGGGCTGCTGCTGTATACTACCTCTGGGGCTGCTGTATACTACCACTGGGGCTGCTGTATACTACCACTGAGGCTGCTGTATATACCTCTGGGGCTGCTGTATACTACCACTGGGGCTGCTGCTGTATATATCACTGGGGCTGCTGCTGTATACTACCACTGGGGATGCTGCTGTATACTACCACTGGGGATGCTGCTGTATACTACCACTGGGGCTGCTGTATATACTTCTGGGGCTGCTGTATACTACCACTGGGGCTGCTGCTGTATATACCACTGGGGCTGCTGCTGTATACTACCACTGGGGATGCTGCTGTATACTACCACTGGGGCTGCTACTGTATACTACCACTGGGGCTGCTGTATATACCTCTGGGGCTGCTGTATACTACCACTGGAGCTGCTGCTGTATACTACCACTGGGGCTGCTGTATATACCTCTGGGGCTGCTGTAAACTACCACTGGGGCTGCTGCTGTATATACCACTGGGGCTGCTGTATACTACCACTGGGGCTGCTGCTGTATATACCACTAGGGCTGCTGCATACTACCACTGGGGAGGCTGCTGTATACCACACAGCTGGGGGCTGTATACTTGTGCTGGGGTCCACCCTCGGCTTATACATGAGTCAATAGGTTTTCCCAGGTTTTGGGGGCAAAAGTAGGGGGGTCGGTTTATACATTGGTCGGCTTATACACGAGTATATACAGTATTTATTTTTTTTGCATTGCCATATTTTGAGAACTGTAACTTTTTTATTTTGGCCAAATGAGCCCAATTAGGGCCTGTTTTTTGCGGGTTGGTTTGACATTTTCATTTATACAATTTTTTAGCTTTTATTCAATTTTTTTGGGTGTCCGTACGATGAAAAAGCGACATTTTGGGTGTTTTTTTATTTTTACTTTTTTACGCTTTTGACTGTATGAACTAAATAATGACAGTTTATTAGTTTAGGTCGTTCCGGATGCAGTGATGCCAATTATGTGTCCTTTTTTTGTTTATTTTTCCTTTAGCACACTGCGGCAAAACGGGTTTCTGTAATTTTTTCATGTTTTAAGTTTTTTAAAAATTTTTTACTGACGCAGCCTGTAAAACTGGGTTATAGCTGGGTCTAAAATCACCGAATAGGTACTAAATATTATATTGAAAAAACTCACCAAAAATGGTCGCTTTTTTTCTACCCCTTGCATCTAGCAGATGGCTGCAGATTCCCCCAGGAGGTGACACATGCGTCCAGACACCAGTGCACAGCCCCCTGCAACCCCTAACATGGGGGCGGTTTGTGGCAACCAGGCGACCAGCCATGCTAACAAGGAGGGGGCTGGTGGTGAATGCAGACACATGGACTCCACTAGGCCTCTGCCACTCACATCCAGGTGATACATATAGTGTCTGAGCAGCCTATTGGTAACGCCCCCAATCCGGGCGGGCCACTCAGCACTGAGGACATGCATCACTGTGACAGACGCCCCCTAGAGGAAAACAACCTCAACTGCAAAAGATAAAAAGATGCAGGTTGACACTAAAGATAATGTTGTAAGGTGTCAGTTGGTATTATGGCGCCAGAATATCGTAAGCTCGTGACCCACCGTCAAGGGCCCTTACACTCACGAGTACCTAGCCACATGTATAACACATGTATAATTTAGCTTTAAACAAAAATCACCGAATAGGTACTAAATATTATATTGAAAAAACTCACCAAAAATGGTCGCTTATTTTCTACCCCTTGCATCTAGCACCGGTATCTGGACGCATGTGTCACCTCCTGGGGGAATCTGCAGCCATCTGCTAGATGCAAGGGGTAGAAAAAAAGCGACCATTTTTGTTGAGTTTTTTCAATATAATATTTAGTACCTATTCGGAGATTTTTGTTTAAAGCTAAATTTGTCCTCAGAAAAAGTATTGCCTCTGTCAGATCCTCCTTCATGGATGCCCTCAAATCTGATCTAATTATTTTGAGAGCACAGAACAACCTCTCTACACTAGCTGGGGTTGGTGGCAAAGCAGTAACCACTCGGGCAACATTTCTGACAATGTCAGGATACAGAGGAATCGCTTGTTGCACTGTTATTTTTGATGAACGGTCAAATATCTCAATTTCTTTTAGTACACATAAAAAATTCTGCTGAAATGTGCTGGCTGTGTTCTTTGATGGGGATGACTCTTCTTCTATGCGGGAATGCTTTGCACGGTCCTTGTGATCCAAATATTTTTCGCAATTAAATTCCTAAAAACAATTGTACAAAATTATTGCCAGGTCGTACAACTGATATAGTGGTCAGTAATACTGTTATTATTCCTCATGTACTCACAGTTAACTGATGCAAAGTTTGTTGAAAGGATAATACTTCTTAGGCTACGTTCACACATTTGCGTATTTTGCGCGCGCTTTTTGCCGCGTTTTTCGGCCACGCATAAAAGCGCAGCAAAATACGCAGGGGCTTTCACACACTGCGCTTTCTTTCCCCCAGAAAGCGCAGTGATGTCACAGAGGGGAGGAAGAATCCTGCTTCCTCCTCCCCTCTGTGACATGTGTGACCGCCCCATTAGACTTCACAGTGTATTAATAAACACTGTGAAATCTAAATTAAACAAAAGCAAGTGTGTGAAAATAAAAAAAGAATGAATACATCACCTTCCGACGCCTTCTCCCGCTGTGCGATCCCCGGTTCTAAGTCAGATCTCTTCAGACAGGACCTGTGATGACGTCAGAGGGGGGCGTTACCGGGGCGGTCCCATCGCTGATTGGCTGCTCGCGGTCACATGACCGCAAGTGCCCAGGAACGCCCCCCCTCTGACGTCACCACAGGTCTTGTCAGAAGAGATCTGACTTAGAAGCGGGGATCGCACAGCGGCAGAAGGCGTCGGAAGGTGATGTATTCATTCTTTTTTATTTTTCGCACACTTGCTTTTGTTTAATTTAGATTTCACAGTGTGTATTAATACACTGTGAAGTCTAATGGGGGGCACAGCTGTCACAGACGGGAGGAGGAAGCTGGATTCTTCCTCCCCTCTGGGAGAATACGCAGAAGTAGCTGCGTAAACAATTGACATATCAATTGTTTACGGAGCTGCGTTTTCTCCCGGAAAACGCACTGCGTATTTTTACGCAATGTCTGCACTGCAAAGTGAATTTCCCATTCACTTTGCAGGCAGACATAAGGCACATTGCGTATTTTGAAAAGCGCGCGTAAAAAAACGCGGCAAAATACGCAATGTGTGAACGCAGCCTTACAGTCTTCCTCTTCTGAGTAGCAGGCAGCTGTGAGATGCTTGGAAGATGCACACCTAGTATGATCTAGTGTAGAGGAGGAGCTTTACTAAGAATTTGCAACACATTTTCACTTTCAGTTTCATACATTGTAAGTAGGGGGGTTGGGGCAGCATGAGGTTAACCAAGTATAAGATTAGATAAGGGCAGTGGAGAACAGTGACACACAAGAAGTAAGAAATGTCTCTATCTCCAGCAGAACTGCTTATCACTGTTGTTCATAGTTTGATAGAACATATATATTTGGGTAACATTTATAAAATTCATATGAAAAAGAGAATTTTGTTTACGTACCGTAAATTCTTTTTTCTTGAATCATCAATGGGAGACCCAGACAATGGGGTTTAGGGCACTGCCCTCCGGAGGCCACACTAGGTACTACAATTTTGTAGACACCGCCCCTCCGCTTATAAACCCCTACCGCAGGGAATATCCTCAGTTTGGTCCATAAGCTGCGAGGAGACAACATAAACCACACCCGAAACATCGGGAAAGAAACCGTGCACAGACGGTCCAACAACCCGGAATAAACTGTCCCAACTGGGAACAGGTCAAATGCAAAACATCCAACGGAACAACTGGGTGGGTGCTGGGTCTCCCATTGATGATTCAAGAAAAAAGAATTTACGGTACGTAAACAAAATTCTCTTTTTTCTGATCATCATAATGGGAGACCCAGACAATGGGGATGTCCTAAAGCAAACCCCAGGGCGGGAAGAGTTCCTCAAAAAGACGTTGAGATATACGGTCCCCCTCAAAGGTGGGCAACCGCCGCCTGGAGGACCCGCCTGCCCAAACTTGCATCCGCAGAGGCATGGGCATGCACCATATAGTGCTTAGAGAAAGTGTGCAGGCTGGACCAAGTGGCCGCCTGACACACCTGTAGCGCAGAAGCGCGATGTCGCAAAGCCCAGGAGGCACCGACAGCTCTGGTCGAGTGCGCCTTCAAGCCCACCGGGAGAGGCAAACCAGAAGAACGGTAGGCCTCTTGAATGGGTGCCTTGATCCATCTGGCCAAGGTCGATTTTGACGCCGCGGACCCCTTACAGCGACCTGCCGTCAGTACGAACAAGGAGTCCGAACTCCGGAAGGAGGCAGTCCTGGACACATAAATGCGTACAGCCCGTACTAGGTCCAGAGTGTGGAGGTCGCGCTCAACCTGATGAACAGGGGCAGGACAGAATGATGGAAGAACAATCTCTTGGTTCAAGTGAAAAGTGGAAACCACCTTTGGCAAGAATTCTGCCCGCGGGCGCAACACCACCTTGTCTTGGTGAACCACCAGAAAGGGTGACTTGCACGATAGTGCAGCCAATTCAGAGACCCGTCTTAGAGACGTAATTGCCACCAGAAAGACCACTTTCTGTGACAGACAAGAGAGGGAAACTTCTCTCAGTGGCTCAAAAGGCGGTTTCTGTAGAGCCACCAGGACCATGTTGAGATCCCAAGGGTCCAGCGGTCGCCTATACGGCGGGACCACCCGAGACACCCCCTGGAGAAATTGACGAACCTTTGGAAGGAGTGCCAAGCGCCTGTCAAACAGTACAGACAGCGCTGATACCTGACCCTTCAGGGAACTGAGGGATAGGCCCAACTCCAAGCCCGACTGCAAAAAAGCCAACAGGGTCGGGATCGACAACGGCCAAGGTGAACGTCCACCAGAGGCACACCAGGTGAAAAAGATTTTCCACGTTCTGTGGTATATCTTCCGTGATACGGGCCGTCTAGCTCGATTCATAGTGGCAACCACCGTAGGGGAGAATCCCCTGGATGTTAGAAGCCAGGCCTCAAGAGCCATGCAGTCAATCTGAGAGCCCTGGAATTGAGGCGGAAGAAGGGGCCTTGCGCGAGTAGATCTGCGCGATCTGGAAGAGCCCACCGGTTCCCGCCTGACAGTTGCCACAGATCCGGATACCAGGACCTCCTGGGCCAATCCGGAGCCACTAGAATGGCTGTGCGGCATTCCGTCCTGATTTTCCACAGAACCTTGGGAATCAGTGCCAGAGGAGGGAAAACATATGGTAGTTGGAAGCTGGACCAACGCAGGATCAGGGCATCTGCCCCCAGAGACTGAGGGTCCCACGATCTCGCCATGTATTGTGGCACCTGATGATTCAGCCGGGAGGCCATCAGATCCACGTCCGGGGTGCCCCATCTGTTGCAGATGTCCCGGAAGACGTCCGGATGAAGAGACCATTCTCCGGCGTCCATCCCCTGTCGGCTCAGGTAATCGGCCTCCCAATTCTCGACACCTGGGATGTAAACTGCGGAGATCAAGCAGTTGTTGTCTTCCACCCATGATAGAATGCGGTGGACTTCTGCTAGGGCCTGTGCACTCCTGGTTCCTCCCTGATGATTTATATAGGCGACGGCTGTCGCATTGTCGGACTGAACCCAAATGGGCTGTCCTGACAGGAACACCCGAAAAGCCAGGAGTGCTAGATAGACCGCCCTGAGCTCCAGCACGTTGATCTGCAACGTCGACTCCGACCGTGTCCAGAGACCTTGAGCCCTGTGGTGTAAGAACACTAAGCACACTAAGTTTAAAACTGAGGATATTCCCTGCGGTAGGGGTTTATAAGCGGAGGGGGCGGTGTCTACAAACTTGTAGTACCTAGTGTGGCCTCCGGAGGGCAGTGCCCTAAACCCCATTGTCTGGGTCTCCCATTATGATGATCAGAAAAGTTAAATTATGAAATATTAATACATTTTTTTTCAAAGCTGGAGTCGGAGTCGGTACATTTCTACCGACTCCGACCAAAACTTACTCTGACTCCACAACTCCGACTCTACAGCCCTGCCAGAAAGGGGGACATATATGCCAGGATGGGGTGTATGATGGGCCCAGGGTGGAAGGTATGTATATACCAGGATGGGACCATGATGGGGACATGTAGAGTATACCAGAAAGGGGGATATACCAAGATGGCGTGCAAGATGGGGGAAAATACCAGGATAGGGGATATATAGGATGGGTGACATATTGTCACGCTGGGAGTGGGGAAGACACCCAGCGTAGGATAACGACGGGGGGGGGGGGAATCAGGAGTCCCTAATGCTAAGGGCACAAGAAGGAGACGGTGACCCCTAGACTTCCTAGAGCTGACCCTGTCTGCCCTAACGTCCCTATACAGTCTCCTCAACTGTCGCCGACCACGAACCTCGTCCCTCTCTGATCCTAGACCTATCCTATCTAAGGATCAGATGGAGAGGTTCACTAGACCCCTCCACTATCAACTAAAGACAAACACCAGGGAAGACAGACATTTGGGAAAAGGAAACACTTATCTGACAGCAGAACACAGCAACCTCCACCATCTCAGCTTCTGCTGGAGCAAGGATAAAGTGTGCACAAGGAACTATCACCTGCACCGAGGAAGGGTAATGAACCTCCTTATAAAGGTGGAAGGAGTCTGCTGGGTCCTAGTGACCTACAACATTGGTGGATAAAACCAGACCGAGCGCAAGACCTCCACAGCCGTCTCCCCATAATAGAGAGATCTCATCACACCTTCTCTCCATCAACACAGAAGGTAAATGCCCCTGAAAGAGACGGACCATCCTCCACCATTATGGCTGGTGGGCCAAACGCTGGGATCGTCTGCGCGTGGCCTCCACCCTGTCATCCGTGCCACCCGTGACACATATATACCAGGATGGGCCCAGGATGCAGGACATATATATCAGAAAGGGTGACATGGGGGAAATATATACCTGGATGGGCCCAGAAAAAGGGACACAAGTACAGGGTGTGGGACATTACTACATAGGGAGGGGGGAGCAACACATATGTTTATAGGATTTAGAGAGTAACAAAGGCCCATACATCTAACCAACATGAAGGGGGGGGGGAAGGAAGGGGCAAGCAGATCCAATTCTTGCACCAGAGCCCATCTAGCTCTTGTTATGCCACTGGGCAGAGGTGTATCTAGGTTTTCTGGCACCCGGGGCAAGAGTTCAGTTTGGCGCCCCCCTCAGCGGTTTGAGTAGTCATCAAGTGACTGATCATACATATACGATTTGCACACTTAGTCATGTTCCAACGAGCTGCAATACCTAATTCCCTCAATGTGGGACAACCCATTTAATGTTTCTAACAAATAAAAACATAGAACCCTAAAATTGTCAGACGGCACAACACTTTATGAACGTAGCCATATATCACATAATCTTACAGGTTATAGATAGTTACATGTGTACAGGATCAGAACCAATAACAGCACAAAACTGCATCACCAGACCCACCAGAGGTACAGAAATACATCCATATAACCTCCATCAGTACAGAAACACAGCATCACAACCCTCATCAGTACATAAATACATCAACAGACCAACAAGAGGAACAAAAATGCATCCATATAGCCCCTATCAGTACAGAAACACAATATCAAAACCCTCATCAGTGCAGAAATACAACACCAGACGCACCAGAGGTACAGAAATACATCACCAAAACCCTCATCAGTAACAAAATTCATCATTAGAACCACCAGAGATGCAGAAATACATAACTAGAACCGCATCAGTACACGTATACATCCATATAACCCCCATCACTATAGAAACACAGCATCACAATCCTCATCAGTACAGAAATTCATCATCAGAACCAACATTACGAAAATGGTAAAACAATTGTAATGTCAGGTCAGACCCAAACATATGTGCTGCATGAACCTACAACTCCTACTACATCCTTATCAATGGTAAGGAGCTCCTGGGAGTTGTTGTTACCAGTCACCATCAGATCATACAGAAACTACAGTCCTGATGAGAATTATTCAGTATCATAAATACAGTAATCATTTTCATCCAGGTACCTTATAGATGACCTTGTCTCTGATTGGGGTCATCTTTTTCTTTTCTTTATCTTGTCCAGACAGCATAATGACTTTTCACATCCACAGCTCATCTCTGGACACGTCCATCTTCTCCGGTCTTCAGCACATCCCGACACGATATCCTTAAAAATAGCCAAATGATCAAAATTCTCATGAGTAAAATTATCTGCCCTACACTGTGTCCCGTAATAAATAATTGCTCCTCCTCAGTATTCACTGCACAAAATAGGATTTACTGTTCTGGCGCATGCCCTCCACACTGCCCCCTCATCACACTGTCATCTCCTTTCCATACTGGACTCCCTGGTCAAACTGCCCTCTCCTTTTCATACTGGGCTCCCTGGTCACACTGTCCTCTAGACTGTGATCCCCTATAATGCCCACGGTTTATACTGTTCTCCCTCATCAGACTCGATCTCCTCACTCCACATACTGTGTTGGCAGCCATCCCCCTCAGTCCTTGTATTGTGTCCACACATTCCCCCTTACTCACCATACTGTGCCACAGCCATCCCCCCTCACTCACCATACTATGCCACAGCCAACCCCCCCTCACTCACCATACTGTACCGCAGCCATCCACCCCTCACTCTCCATACTGTGCAGCAGCCATCACCCTCACTCACCATACTGTGCCGCAGCCATCCCCCCTCACTCACCATACTGTGCAGCAGCCATCTTCATCATGCCTCATACTGTGTCCACACTGATCCCCCTTCACTCTTTTATACTGGATCCTCAAATTCACACCCTTGGTTAACATATATTCGCCCTCTCTCTCCCCCAGGTTTGGTTAACATATACTCCCTTCATCCTCTATCCCCAGTTTGGTTCACATATACTGCCACCTCCCCCCCGCCAGGTTTGGCTCACATATTCCCCCCCTCCCATTTTGGCTCTCATTCCCCCTCTCCCTCCCATTTTGGCTCTTATTCCCCCCCTCTCTACCCCTAGTTTGGCTCTTATCCCCCCTTCCCGTCCCACTTCCCCTAATTACATCCATCTTCGGGGTCTTCAGCTCCCGCAGCTGGAGCACTTCTCCCCATCCTGCTGCCTCGGCACCACCGGGCCGCCGAATGACCTCAGTATAATTTCCCCTACAGACCCCATATAATATGATCTCACAGCCCCCAATATAATTTCCCCCACAGACCTCCATATCATTATGTCCTCGCAGCCCCTATTTTAATTTCCTCCACAGACCCCCATATAATAGGATCTCACAGCCCTCTGTGTAATTTCTCCCACAACCCCCATATACGGTAATAAGATGTCCCCACAGCCCCAGAGTAATATCCTCCACAGACCCCGATATCATATGATGCCACCAGTATAATTTCCCTCAAAGACCCCTATATAATATGATCTCACAGAATTCTGTGTAATTTCTCCCACAGACCCCCATATCATATGATGCCCCACAGCCCCCAGAGTAATATCCTCCGCAGACCCCCATATCATATGATGCCACCAGTATAATTTCCCTCAAAGACCCCATATCATATCATGTCCCCACAGCCCACGGTATAATTTCCCCCACAGATCTCCATATCATATTATGTCCCCTCATATTATGTCCCCGCATCCCCTAGTATAATTTCCTCCGCAGACCCCAATATAATATGATCTCAAAGCCCTCTGTGTAATTTCTCCCACAGACCTCTATATAACATGATATCTCCACAGCCCCCAGAGTAATATCCTCCACAGACCCCCATATCATATGATGCCCCAGTATAATTTCCCACATAGACCCACATATCATATGATGTCCCCACAGACCTCCATATCATATTATGTCCCCGCAGCCCCTAGTATAATTTCCTCCACATACCTCCATATAATGATGTCCCCACAGCCCCCAGAGTAATATCCTCCACAGACCCCCATATCATATGATGCCACTAGTATAATTTTCCCAATAGACCCCCATATCATGATTTCCCCACAGCCCCCAGTATAATGTTCTCCTCAGACACCCATATATGATGTCCCCACAGCCTCCAGTATAATGTCCTCCACAGACACCCATATCATTTGATGTCCCCACAGCCCCCAGTATAATGTCCTCCACAGACCCCCATATAATATGATGTCCCTCACAGCCCCCAGTATAATGTCCACCACAGACACCCATATCATATGATGTCCCCACAGCCCTCAGTATGTCCTCCACAGACCCCCATATAATATGATGTCCCCACAGCCCCCAGTATAATGTCCTCCATAGATCCCCATATAATATGATGTCCCCACAGCCCCCAGTATAATGTCCTCCATAGACCTCCATATAATATGATGTCCCCACAGCCCCAGTATAATGTCCTCCACAGACCTCCATATCATATTATTTCCCCACAGCTCCCAGTATAATGTCCCCACAACCCCAGTATAATGTCCTCCTCAGACCCCCATATGTGATGTCCCCACAGCCCCAGTATAATGTCCTCCATAGGCCCCCATATAATATGATGTCCCCACAGCCCCCAGTATAATGTCCTCCACAGACCCCCATATAATATGATGTCCCCACAGCCCCAGTATACTCCCCTCTCCAGGCTCCCATATAATATGATGTCCCCACAGCCCCCAGTATAATGTCCTCCATAGACCCCCATATAATATGATGTCCCCACAGCCCCCAGTATACTCCCCTCTCCAGGCTCCCATATAATATGATGTCCCCACAGCCCCCAGTATAATGTCCTCCATAGACCCCCATATAATATTATGTCCCCACAGCGCCCAGTATAATGTCCTCCATAGACCCCCATATAATATAATGTCCCACAGCCCCCAGCATAATGTCCTCCATAGACCCCCATATAATATGATGTCCCCACAGCCCCCAGTATAATGTCCTCCATAGACCCCCATATAATATCATGTCCCCACAGCCCCCAGTATAATGTCCTCCACAGACCCCCATATAATATGATGTCCCCACAGCCCCCAGTATACTCCCCTCTCCAGGCTCCCATATAATATTATTTCCCCACAGCTCCCAGTATAATGTCCTCCACAGCCCCCATAATATGATGTCCCCACAACCCCCAGTATAATGTCCTCCTCAGACCCCATATATGATGTCCCACAGCCCCCAGTATAATGTCCTCCATAGGCCCCATATAATATGATGTCCCCACAGCCCCAGTATAATGTCCTCCACAGACCCCCATATAATATGATGTCCCCACAGCCCCCAGTATACTCCCTCTCCAGGCTCCCATATAATATGATGTCCCCACAGCCTCCAGTATAATGTCCTCCATAGACCCCCATATCATATGATGTCCCCACAGCCCCAGTATAATGTCCTTTATAGATCCCCATATCATACGATGTCCCCACAGCCCCATTATAATGTCCTCCATAAACCCCCATATCATATGATGTACCCACATCCCCCAGTATAATGTCCTCCACAGACCCCCATATAATATGATGTCCCCTCAGCCCCCAGTATGTCCTCCACAGACCCCCATATCATATGATGTCCCCAGTATAATGTCCTCCACAGACCCCCATATCATATGATGTCCCCACAGCCCCCAGTATAATGTCCTCTATAAACCCCCATATCATATGATGTACCCACATCCCAGTATAATGTGCTCCAAAACCCCCATATAATATGATGTCCGCATAGCCCCCAGTATAATGCGCCCTCCAGACTACCCATATAATACGATATTCCCCACAGCTCCCAGTATAATGTCCTCCATAGACCCCCATAATATGATGTTCCCACAACCCTAGTATAATGTCCCCATAGACCCCATTATATGATGTCCCCATACAGCCCAGTATAATGTCCTCCATAGACCCCCATATAATATGATGTCCCCACAGCCCCCAGTTATTCCCTCTCCAGGCTCCATATAAATGATGTCCCTCCACCCCAGTATGTCCTCCACAGACCCCATATCATATGATGTCCCCATCAGCCCCCAGTATATGCCTCCACAGACCCCATATCATATGATGTCCCCACAGCCCCAGTATAATGTCCTCCATAGATCCCCATATATATGATGTCCCCACAGCCCCAGTATAATGTCCTCCATAGACCTCCATATAATATGATTCCCCAGCCCAGTATAATGTCCTCCAAGACTCATATCTATTTTCCCCACAGCTCCCAGTTATAATGTCCCACACCCCAGTATAATTCCTCCTCAGACCCCCATATGTGATGTCCCCACAGCCCCCAGTATAATGTCCTCCATAGGCCCCCATATAATATGATGTCCCCACAGCCCCCAGTATATGTCCTCCACAGACCCCCATATAATATGATGTCCCACGCCCAGTATATTCCCTCCAGCTCCCATATAATATGATGTCCCCACAGCCCCCAGTATAATGTCCTCCATAAGACCCCCATATATATGATGTCCCCACACCCCCAGTATACTCCCTCCTACAGCCCCATATAATATGATGTCCCACAGCCCCCAGTATAATGTCCATCTAGACCCCATATAATATGATGTCCCCACAGCGCCCAGTATAATGTCCTCCATAGACCCCCATATAATATAATGTCCCACAGCCCCAGCATAATGTCCCTTCATAGACCCCCATATAATATGATGTCCCCACAGCCCCCAGTATAATGTCCTCCATAGACCCCATATAATATCATGTCCCCACAGCCCCCAGTATAATTCCTCCTCCAGACCCCATATAATATGATGTCCCACAGCCCCCAGTATACTCCCTCCCAGCTCCCATATAATATTATTTCCCCATAGCTCCCAGTATAATGTCCTACTCAGACCCCCATAATATGATGTCCCCACAACCCCCAGTATAATGTCCTCCTCAGACCCCATATATATGATGTCCCCACAGCCCCAGTATAATGTCCTCCATAGGCCCCCATATAATATGATGTCCCCACAGCCCCAGTATAATGTCCTCCACAGACCCCATATAATATGATGTCCCACAGCCCCCATACTCCCCTCTCCAGCTCCCATATAATTGATGTCCCCACAGCCCCAGTATAATGTCCTCCATAGACCCCCATATCATTGATGTCCCCACAGCCCCCAGTATAATGTCCTCATAGATCCCCATATCATATCGATGTCCCCACAGCCCCATTATAATGTCCTCCATAAACCCCCATATCATATGATGTCCCCACACCCCAGTATAATGTCCTCCCAGCCCCATATAATATTCCTCAGCCCCCAGTATGTCCTCCACAACCCCCATATATATGATGTCCCCAGTATAATGTCTCCACAGACCCCATTACATATGATGTCCCCACAGCCCCCAGTATAATGTCCTCTATAACCCCCATATCATATGATGTACCCACACCCCCAGTATAATGTGCTCCATAGACCCCCATATAATATGATGTCCGCATAGCCCCCAGTATAATGTGCTCCACAGACACCCATATAATATGATATCCCCACAGCCCCCAGATAATGTCCTCCATAGACCCCCATATAATATGATGTCCCACAACTCCTAGTATAATGTCCCCCATAGACCCTCATATAATATGATGTCCCCATAGCACCCAGTATAATGTCCTCCATAGACCCCCATATAATATGATGTCCCCACAGCCCCCAGTATATTCCCCTCTCCAGGCTCCCATATAATATGATGTCCCCTCAGCCCCCAGTATGTCCTCCACAGACCCCCATATCATATGATGTCCCCATAGCCCCCAGTATAATGTCCTCCACAGACCCCCATATCATATGATGTCCCCACAGCCCCCAGTATAATGTCCTCTATAGATCCCCATATCATATGATGTCCCCACAGCCCCATTATAATGTCCTCCATAAACCCCCATATCATATGATGTACCCACATCCCCCAGTATAATGTCCTCCATAGACCCCCATATAATATGATGTCCCCACAGCCCCCAGTATAATGTCCTCCACAGACCCCCATATAATATGATGTCCCCTCAGCCCCCAGTATGTCCTCCACAGACCCCATATCATATGATGTCCCCAGTATAATGTCCTCCACAGACCCCCATATCATATGATGTCCCCACAGTCCCCAGTATAATGTCCTCTATAGATCCCCATATAATATGATATCCCCATAGCCCCCAGTATAATGTTCTCCACAGACCCCCATATAATATGATATCCCCACAGCCCCCAATTATTTCCCTCTCCAGGCTCCCTGTCCACCAGTCTCTTTCTCTCCTATCACGTAATACTTAGTTGACGCTGGGCAGCGTGATAGTGTGATGTCGTCATCACGCTGCTCACGTTCTCTGTGTGACGCAGACCTCTAGGAAGGAACCGTCATTCTGAAGTAGCTGCGGAGCGGGAGATAATCCCCGCCCCTCTGCTCCTGTCCCCGCCCCTCTGCTCCTGTCCCCGCCCCTCTGCTCCTGTCCCCGGCGGCGCTTACCAAACCTGGAGGGAAGGATGACCGGAAGAGAGCGGAAACCTCCCGAGTGCGGCTAGAGGCCGGGGCCTGGCGGGCGGCTCCATCACACGGTACATGTGATAATGTCTATGTCTGGCTTTATGCTGTTGGCTCCTGCGCGCCCTCTGCTGGTGGCTGCAGGTAGCCCTCATGTCATTAACATCTGTACAGAGAGTCCAGAGATCTCTGCAGCAGGTGGAAGAACTCTGAGCAAAGCTCCTGTATGAAGACATCAATCAGCATCGAATTCTACACCTGTCCTGTATAATGCAGATTTATGCAAACAATAGAGCAGTCATGGTTGGACATTGCCTTTTAGGCTAAAACGTACCCAGAATGTACAGACTGTATTTATAGATTGTGTCATATGCACAATAGTAGTGATTCTGGGGTAAATACTGCTTTGTGTGTTGGGGGAGGGTGTTATACAGACACCTCTAAATCAAGATTTATTCCAGATTACAAAAACTTATCATATTTTCAATGCACCAAAAATAATGAATTTCTGAGGGAGATTTGCTATGTCACTCCTAGACCTGGGCTCTTCTGTTATGACATCATCGACTTGTGACATCATTGTGTTCTCTCTACAGCTCCATGATCCTCCTCATTCACCAGCTGCAGACGATCACTTGAGCAGAGCAGTCTTCTTCCCAGCTGATGTCCCCTTAGATGCCAAGGAAGACCAGCATATCCTCCATGCCACCGATTGAAGATTGTGAATTAATCATCTCACACTCTGGAAGGAGAAGCTCATTGCAAAGTCACAGATAAGTTATTTGTATATTTACTGTGTATGTATAATATATATATATATATATATATATATATATATATATATATATATATACCGTATATACTCGTGTAAAAGCCGACCCCCCTACTTTTGCCCCCAAAAATTGGGAAAACTTATTGACTCGCGTATAAGCCGTGGGTGGACCCCAGCAGTGAGGTATACAGCCCCCAGCAGTGAGGTATACAGCCCCCAGCAGTGAGGTATACAGCCCCCAACAGTGTGGTATACAGGCCCTCCCAGTTGTATACAGGCCCCAGTAGTATGGTATACAGCCACCAGGACAGGTATACAGCCCCCAGCAGTGAGGTATACAGGCCCCCCAGTGGTATACAGGCCCCAGCAGCATGGTATACAGCAGGCCCCTAGGGGTATATACAGCAGGCCCCCAGGGGTATATACAGCAGGCCCCTAAGGGTATATACAGCAAGCCCACAGGGGTATATACAGCAGGCCCCCAGGGGTATATACAGCAGGCCCCCAGGGGTATATACAGCAGGCCCCCAGGGGTATATACAGCAAGCCCCCAGGGGTATATACAGCAGGCCCCCAGGGGTATATACAGCAGGCCCCCAAGGGTATATACAGCAGGCCCCCAGGATACAGCAGGCCCCCAGGGGTATATACAGCAGCCCCCCAAGGGTATATACAGCAGGCCCCCAAGGGTATATACAGCAGGCCCCCAGGATACAGCAGGCCCCCAGGATACAGCAGGCCCCAGGGGTATATACAGCATGCCCCCAGGATACAGCAGTCCCCCAGGGGTATATACAGCAGGCCCCCAGGGGTATATACAGCAGGCCCCCAGGGGTATATACAGCAGGCCCCTAGGGGTATATACAGCAGGCCCCCAGGGGTATATACAGCAGGCCCCCAAGGGTATATACAGCAGGCCCCCAGGGGTATATACAGCAGGCCCCAGGGGTATATACAGCAGGCCCCCAGGGGTTTTATACAGCAAGCCCCCAGGGGTATATACAGCAGGCCCCCAGGGGTATATACAGCAGGCCCCCAGGGGTATATACAGCAGGCCCCCAAGGGTGTATACAGCAGGCCCCCAGGATACAGCAGGCCCCCAGGGGTATATACAGCATGCCCCCAGGATACAGCAGTCCCCCAGGGGTATATACAGCAGGCCCCCAGGGGTATATACAGCAGGCCCCCAGGGGTATATACAGCAGGCCCCAGTGGCACTCGCCCCCCCATCATGAGAAGAGCCCCCCACACTTTGCAGAGCCACCCCTTCCCCCCGCTGCATTATCTTACCATCCAGGGTCTTCTTCACCGCGGGTCCTGCAGTCCATCCTCGCACACTGTGTTCCCGGTCTCTTGTGCCCCGGCGGGCGCAGTGGAATGACGTCATTGCGCCGGGTCACGTGAGACCGGAACGCGCGATGATGACTGCAGGACCCGCGGTGAAGACCCTGGATGGTAAGATAATGCAGCGGGGGGGGGGCTCTGTAAACTGTGGGGGGCTCTTCAAATGATGGGGGGGCTAGTGCCACTGGGGGGCTGCTGTATACACTGGGGGGCTTTATGCACGGCTCCCCCTGCCGCTGTGATGGGCGGGGGGATCCGTGCATATCTAATGAGCGGCCCCACGTGATGGGCCGCTCATTCAGCAGCCTCCCCCCGCCTCCTCCATGGAGAAGTTACCGTATTGACCCGTGTATAAGCCGAGGGGGTGACTTTTCAGCCCAATTTTTGGGCTGAAAAACTCGGCTTATACACGAGTATATACGGTATCTCTTTGGCCTATAGAAAAAGGCAAATGCTGATCATTTGCAATAAATTTGGGCCTGTGGAAGCTTCCGCATCAGGGTCCATGAGCTTCAAGTTACACCACAGTTATACATACATATACAAACACACACATATGTGAACAGTGGCATAACTTGAGGCTCATGGGCCCCCGTATCAAAAACTCCAATGGACCCGAAATTATTACAAATCTTTAATAACATTAGTCTTTTCAAATGTTTTATTCTGTTGTATTTTTTAAAACGGTGTTGTCATCGGTCAGATATGACAATATTAGGTCCTTCTGCTGGTCTTCTATCGCTAATAACTTGCCAAGCTCTAGACTAGCATTTAAAGGGAACTTGTCACCTACCTAAAGCCCCCAGGCTATGACTACCTGTCCCTGCATCTTCCTATTACTACTCTAACTATCCCTCTCTCTCCTAAATGTATATTTTCTAAAACAACCCACACCAGCCGTCACTAATAGTCTACCATAATGGTGTGCAATCTGGACTTAGGCTGACTTCACACTGCAGTTTTTCACTGATCCGTGTCCATCAGATTTGTGTGCCAAAACCAGGAGTGTCTCCCAAACTCAGAACAGGTGTCAATATTTCAATTATAGTTTTTCTCTGAAAGTTCCTCTCCTGGTTCCTCTCCTGGTTTTGGCACACAAACACTGATGGACACTGATCAGTGAAAAACTGCAGTGTGAAGCCAGCCTAAGAAAATTTTAGTTACAAAAATAACACCTTTTATTGATTAAAAGCAGAACAGTACTCGTTATATACAATGAATATCAGTTAGGAGATCCCAAAAGACACTGCAGGTACAGAGAATTAGTCCACAGTTACACAGTGGAAATAGTTATTAACAACCATTTAGGGCAGTATTATACCATGACAACCATCCTCATTCATTGCCACTCACCCATAATTTGCACCTGTTATTTTACATGTGCTGTAATGTATCGCCATATACCATAGTGCTGCTATACATGTAATGTACCACCATATACCATAGCACTGCTATAAATGTACTGTAATGTATCACCATATACCATAGCACTGCTATACATGTACTATAATGTACCTCCATATACTATAGCACTGTTGTACAAGTACTATAATGCACCACCATATATTATAGTTCTGCTATACATGTGCTGTAATGTACCACCGTATACCATAGCGCTGCTATATATATATATATATATATATATATATATATATATATATATATATAAAAATATATTTGTAGCTCACTCACGTTGACTTAACAAGTTCTGTCAGTCACAGCATGTCAACTACATACATATTCTAGAATACCCGATGCGTTAGAATCGGGCCACCATCTAGTGAGTCATAAACGCCCACACCTAAAGGCCACTTTAGGCTATGTGCACACAGGGAGGTTTAGGGCCGTTTTAGCAGCGGAAACCGCCGGTCGGTTTCCATTAGGTTTATGCAAATTTATGTTAATCCAAAAGCGGCTTTTGGGTTAACATATAAACCTATGGAAACCGACACCCGGTGTGCACACACCGGCGGTTTCCACATGCTCATCTGTTGCTAACCCGCTGGGTTCC